>VZRL01006300.1:166245-184808 GCA_013397895.1 Origma solitaria | reverse complement strand
GCTGGCTCCTTGTGCCCTCTGTGTGCACAGACCCTCCCTGTGCCCCCCTGTGTACAGACCTTCCTTGTGCACAGACCCTCCCTGTGCACAGACCCTCCCCGTGCCTCCTGCCCTTCGCTCTGCCGGGCTCTGGGGATTTGCACATTATTTGACTGGAAATGTGTCTTGCTTTAGCATTCAGTCAAATGCTGTGAAGGTCAGAGCCCTGCCTTGGGCTTGGCCTAACAGGTGAAGAGCTGCGATAAAATACCCAGTGCTGGAATACCCAGAGTGACTGTTCCTCTGTCAGTGCAGGGACACTTGGCTGGTGCCTGGAGCTGGAGCTAAGCTGAATTTTATATGTTATCCTTTTCTTTCTGTTCTCCTATTAGAATAATTTGTTACTAATAGATAATCTAAGAGACAATACAAATAGATAATAATCTTATTAGAATAATTAGAATTATTTGGCACAAAACAATCTTTGCATACATCATCTTTCTTTACTCTCTGAAATGAGTCTGTGCTTTGGCGTTGCTGGATGAGGACAGAGCAGTGTTTGTGTGATGACTGACAGATGTTTTTTTACCATGACCAAAGGGAAATTCCTTACAAACATGAGGCAACAACCAAGGATGCAAATGGACAGCTATGGTAAATGGCCAACGAATCCATCAGAGGGAAGCTCCCTCATGGTCAGTGTCTGCCCTGGGCCAGACCCCAATGCCCTGCACTGGGGGCTTTGGGAGGTCCCCCCACCAGTCTCTGTGGGGTTGGCAAGGTGGCTGTGAGTTTGCTTTCCTTTCTTTAAATCAGCACAGGAACTGCTCTTGTACCATTGCTATGTCCAGAACTGCCAGTCAGAGGTTTGAGGAGGTTGTTTTTGAAGAGGTTGTTTTTCCTCTGTCCCTTTTAACCTTCTCTGGTTTTGCAAATTAAAAGAAGCTTTCCCATCAGATTCAATTTCTACTTCAAATAAGTAGTGTTTAGGCTGGGGAAAAAACGCTTCAAACTGCTCAGGAATTGAGCAGTAAATCAATGGCAGAACCAGTTAGTGATGCTGAGAGTGAAAGAGTCATGGATTAATTGGAAGGCTTTTGGGAGGATACGATGGTGAAAACCACACCGTTTGGGTTCAGAATTCTGGGTGTTTGTCTCTGAGAAGCTAATCCTTCCTGGATTTTCCTGGATTCTCCCCAAGAAGGCACCAGGACATCACGCCCTGAGGCTCCCCAGCTCGGTGGCGATTTCAGCACCAGATAAAATCCCACTGACAGCTCGTGTCCATCCCCAACAGGAAACATCAATTACCCTGACACAGGTTGGGAACCTGCCTGGTTTTAGGTGGGAGCAAAGCCCTCCTCTTGCTTTCTCACAGGTAATATATTTGTGTAGAAACAGACCGTGTGGGAAGCAGCTGCTGGGTGCTCGGAGTGACAGCAGCCAGCCCCAGGAGAGCAAATATTTGGGGCTGAAGCTCTCCAGGAGACACATGGCTGGAAATGAGGAGTAAGTGAAGCACTGAGGAGGAGCAGCTTTGGGCAGGAGCTGCAGCACCCTGGAGCAGCGAGGCTGAGCCAGAACAGCTGCAGCTCTGCTTGTGCTCCGCTGCTGCCCCAGGGCTGACCCAGGGACACGGACTGACCAAGGGACAGGGGCTGAGCGAGGGACCAGGGCTCCCTCCAAGGGCTCCTTCCGAGGGCTCCTTGCGGAGCTCCTTGTTGGGCGCCTCGCAGAGGCTCTGGGGCTGCTCTGGCTCTCCTGCAGAGAAGGCACCGCCATGGGTCCTGTGTGTTTAGGGAGAAGGGCCCTTGAGCGAAGCCGGACTGTTCCGGGGCGTTGGCCACGTGGAAAGGCCTCGCTCCCCTCGGCTGTGCCACTCGCTGCCCTGCTCCCTGGGCCCGGCTCTGTCAAACCAGGGCTGCTTCCCTGCACCGCATCTCCGAGTGCCAACCGAGCAGAGGATCTGCTCAGGGGCTGGACCTGCTGTGCTTCCCTCTCCGACACCTCCTGCTCCTGTCCCCAGCCTGGCTCCTGTCCTTAGCCCAGCTCCTGTCCCCAGCCTGGCTCCTGTCCCCAGCCCGGCTCTCTCCGCAGCTCCGCTGTTTGCAGGGCAGGCAGCGATGACAACGCGTCCCTGTAAGTGCCGCACTCAGAGCAGCATATGGAAATGATCCAATTAATCATCTGCGGTTCCTTGCGAGCACGTTAGAACGAGATCACAGTGTTCGTGCGAAGAAGATACTTTTCAAGGCCGTGCTTAATTTTGTCGAGTAGTCTGAGTGCTGTCACATCCTGACCCTCGTGTACCTGCTGCCTCATGCTCAGGTTTCTTCTGGTGCCAGTCCCGTCCCTCAGTTAATCCTTCTTTCCTGCATGAGCCCTCAAATGTCATTTCCTGTGCCGGCTCAACGTGTCTGGTTTGTGATTAATCTGCCTCGTGCCTGAGCTCTGAACCCATTTAAACAGCCTCAGCAGCCTGGGACTTCCTACAAGGTTTTCCATTTTCTTTTCTTATTTACTGTAGAAAATTGCTGATGGAAGGAAAAAGAGAAGTTCCCCTTTGGCTCATCGCCCACAGCTTGAAGGGATGAGGAGCTGAGGCCCATCTGGCTGAGACAGGAAGGCAGAAACAAAAAGGGAAAGATGAGAGTGAGAACATCTGGATGTGGGTCCCAAGGTATCCCTGTAACAGATTGAAGCGCTGAAATACCAAACCCACCCCATTAAGCCATCCTGGTGCATGTGGCTCCTCGCTGAAAAAGAGGCGTGGGGAGAGGCAGGAGGATAAGCAGGGATTCTATCGCATATTAACCAATGTCAGGCTGTCACTCAGCCACTGGGTCCTGCAAGTTCAGGTTTCCTCCGGAGTCAGAGAATGTTTCCATCCCATCAGCCTGTCCTGGTGACCTTGCCAAGGCTGTTCGTGTGACCCTGTTCACATCATAAACTCTTAAAGGTTGGAAAAGACCTCTAAGATCATGGAGTGCAGCTATCCCACCGGAGTCCTCTCCATCTGTGAGAGCCAGGACCATGCCCTGCCCTGGGTGGTGCTCGGGAGTTGCAGGTGCTCCCACAGTTCAGTGGGATAATCTTATCAAAAAGTTTTCTGCACTGAAATACTTGGAGGTGACTTAAAAAGCAAATACGTAAGGTTTTTATGGCTGGATGTGTTTATCACCGTGTCTCAGCAGTATCTCATGACGTGAGTAGCAGTTATAAAAGCACTTTGAGCTTATTTGACAGTAAATGTTTTGTGGCCATTCTCTATTTCTTCCCCTTGTATTTTAAACTGCTGAGCTGTGTCATCAGTGTTTATGAGCACCTGAGCCCAGAGTGCAGAGCTGTGCCGGGGGAGATGGTGCCTGGCCCGGGAGTGGGGTCCTGGGGGGCTGGGGGGGTCTGGAGAGGGCGCAGGGCAGGGGCTGTGGAATGATTCCTCATTCCATGGCAGAACTGAGCTGGGACACCCCATGGGAGGGAGGACTGCAGGACCTGGTGCAATAGAGCAGCTCACTTTGCAGTGCTGTGGGTTTTGGCTGGCCAGGAACGAGTGTACTGCCTGGGAATCTGGTGGAACCCAAACTATAACTCCTGTGTTACAGGGAGCAGCTTTGGGAAGAGCTTTGGGAAGGTCCATCCCTGTGCGGGCTCTGACCACCCCTGAGCAGTGTCTGGGGGTGTGAGGGAGCAGTGAATTCTGTACTGATGCTGAGAAAATGCAGTATCAGCATTTCCCTCTGCACGGGAGGGTTCTCACTGCACGGTAATGTGCTGCCAGCCCTGCGTCACTCAGGTGGCCGAAGGCACCCCCAGGTGCAGGAGGGTCTGCACCCCTGCCTGGGATCCCCTCCCCAGCCCTGGGACCCCGGAGCCCTTCTCCCCTTCAGAAGATGAGGATGAGGTGCACACCCATTTAACAGTGAAGCTGTGCCTCCCTCAGCCTGTGATTAATTAGCTGTGCTTTTACCCCAGAGAGCCAATTAAGGGAGAAGCCGTGCGATCCTACGGAAGAGCAGGAAGGTAAACATGGGAGCCTTGTCACGAGCTGCTCCTGCTCTGCAACACGCGCCAGGCTCGGCTGCTCTGCTGCTCCAGAGGAATTGAACCAGGTGCTCCATTAATATTTAGAATTCCTCCCCAGCCCACGATGGATCTGCCCCTGGAATGCTGCATGTGGAGCACTTTGTGGGACCGGCTCTCCAGTGCCCTGCCCCTCCTGTGCCCCTGGGCCACAGCATGCACATCCCCAGCAGAATTTCAGGTGATCCATACCTTGCTTTCTGCATCTCCAAATGTCTGAAGAGAGACAGCAGTGGCCCTTTTCTTCCCAGGTTTGGCCAGGGAGTGCTGTTCTCTGAAAAGGAAACTCTGCTCAAACGAGCGTAATAATAATAAAAAATAATGTTATAATTATGTTATATTAATTATGAATTACTAAAAATATCATAATAGATGCTGTCAAAGGACTCAGAGGATGCCCTGCATTCCATATGGCCTTGCTGTGAGGGCTGTGAGATTCAGCCCTGCCGGTGCCAGGAGGGAGTCATGGTGTGTTTGTGCCATTCTTGGGTTTTCTGTGAGGGACCACCCTGGGGAGCATTTCTGACCCAAGAGGGCCATGGACAAAACCTTCCATGGCAGCCAGAGCTGTCCCTCAGTGCCACCAGCTGCCAGTGCCTGCCAGTCCCTGGTGACACCGGCTGCCAGCGCCTGCCAGTCGCCGGTGTCACCAGCTGCCAGCACTCACCAGTCCCTGGTGTCACCAGCTGCCTGCATCTGCTGGTCCTGGCTGGTGGCTGCTCTGAGCTGTGGCACTGAGACAGAGCCGTGTGTCACACACGGGATGCTGCCTCCTGTTCTTGCTCTCCCTGGGACCCACTGCCACCTGTCCCCCTGTGTCCCCCTGTGTCCCACGGTGGCTGCAGCTAGGGCTGCCTCACCCCACGGCACCACTTGTCTGTTGGCAATGGCGCCACAGGCTGTGTGGCTGTGTCCCAGGTTCTGTCCCAGGCTGTGTCCCAGGTTCTGTCCCAGGTTCTGTCCCAGGCTGTGTCCCAGGTTCTGTCCCAGGCTGTGTCCCAGGCTCTGTCCCAGGCTGTGTCCCAGGTTCTGTCCCAGGTTCTGTCCCAGGCTGTGTCCCAGGCTGTGTCCCAGGTTCTGTCCCAGGTTCTGTCCCAGGCTGTGTCCCAGGCTGTGTCCCAGGTGGGCTGGACTGGCCCGAGGGCAGCAGGACGATGAAAGGTGGGCATTGCAATGGCTTTGCACATCAATGCACACCAAATTCCGTGAGGAATGAGGGATAAGCGCAGGAATGGGCTGCAATAACCCAGAGGCTCATTCAGTAGGAAATAGTAAAGCCAGGTGAGTCTGAACCCTGTGACCCTTTTCCACAGAAACGTCAATGATCCAAGTATTTTGATTGCTTTTTCTCCTGGTAGCAGGCTCGGAAGCCGCGGGATCTGCTGTGAAGTCTCACCTGACCTCTCGAGAGCACAGGGACAAATGCCCCCCACCAAAGCCGCCGTGACCAAGGATGTGCTGCAGGACACGGGGTCTGACAGGAGCTGCTCTGCCCTCCTGGAGCACCAGGGGACACCAGAATGGGAACATGGACTGGGCTGGCCCTGACAGTTTCAGTAAAAGAACAGGTGAGAGTGCGACATCCGGGACAGAGGGACAGGAACATGGAGAGCACCCAATGAGAGGCTCAAGGAGCAGCACAGCTGTGAGAGTGTCTTATCCTGTGCATATTCTGAGACCTTTCCCATTTTATTACTTTGTGGCAGTGGGATGTGAGTGTCCCACAGCTGCGGCTGCAGTTTGCCCCGTGCCATGCTGCCCTCTGCTCAGCCAGGCGCCAGCGCAGGGAGGGACGGGGACAGAGCTGGCACAGCTGCGGTCTGTGAGTGACTGCTCAGGCACCCAGACAATGAGCTGTAGGGGTTACAGCAGGGAATGCACACTGGGAAGAGCTGGGCAGAACACTCCTTATGAAAACAGGGAAAAAGGGTTGATCTTGAAGAGTGAGGCTCCCCACAGCCTTCTGCTTAAAGGCTTCACTCAAAGCAGAAGACGAGAAACTGCTGCTGCTGGGGAGATCTCCTGAGCTGCCCTTCCCAGGAAAGGCACCCTTGGGCAAAGGGAGAATTCCTCAAGAAAAATCAAGAGAAGTCAGTGCAAGTGGATAGAGGCAGAATTGAGCTAAACTGGCACTGAACCCTACTTTGGCTCTCCTACATTGGACCAAGGTCCCTTTGGCTCTGGAATAATTTCAGATTTAATGATTCAATTAATTGTTTGGCCTGATTCATAATGCACAGTTCATTGGGCACTTAGGCTCCATGGAGCTCAGGTATTTTTTTATGTGGCATTTTTTTAAAGTTCTTTGTATGTCAGGAATCATCACATGGATGCAGGGATATTGAGAGCCAGAGGGAAATCATCCTGCTGGAGATTGCTGGAGTCAAAAACATTTCAAATCCATCTTGATTCAATATTTTTTATTGCTCTGAGCTACAGGAATTCTGAGGGGATGGGCAGATGCGGGGTCCCATGCCCACTGTTGGGGGGTCCCACGCCCACTGTTGGGGGGTCTCACACCCGCTGTTGGGGGTCCCACACCCACTGCTGGGGGTCC
The DNA here is from genome assembly GCA_013397895.1 of Origma solitaria. Classification (NCBI taxonomy): domain Eukaryota; kingdom Metazoa; phylum Chordata; class Aves; order Passeriformes; family Acanthizidae; genus Origma; species Origma solitaria. The sequence goes on along the minus strand of VZRL01006300.1, from coordinate 178,189 downwards.
CACACCCGCTGCTGGGGTGTCTGCTGTGAGTGTGGGGGTCAGGGCCCTTCTGGCTTTTTTTAGTCTTGGCGAGGCATTTGCTTGTCCTCGGGGAGGACTGTGCTGAAGGGAACAGGGACTTTGCACTTGGTTTGCTCTTCCAGGCTTTTGTCCCATCCTTGTTGTCCTGGTGCTGCACCAGCTCAGATCAGAGCTTCCAGAACATTCTCCGGGGCGCAGGAGCACTTCTCTTTTCTCCACTGGCAGCAGCAGTCAGGAGATCTCTCCCAACCAGAACCCCAGTGCAGGTGAGGAGATTGCTGTGTGGCATCACCCAGGACAGCCCAGCTCGGTCCAGCCCCAGCCCGGCTGTCTCCAGCAGCTCCCCAGCAGCATCCCGGGCTGTGCGAGCCCAGGGAGCCAGGCAGGCTTCTCCCAGCATGGAGAGAGCAAGTGTGCTCCTTCCCCAGGCAGCTCAGAGTCAGCAACCATGGAAACTGCGAGAGCTGCAGCCCGCGCTGCCTGCGGCCTGACACAGCTCTGCTTTCCAGCCCTGGCACTATAAACACAGCCTGCGCCTCACCCTGGGGCGCCTGGAGCTGCTGGAGAGCCCCGGGCTGGGGCTCTGGGGGCTCCGGCCACGGCTGCTGCTGCTGGCACAGCTGGATTTGGGGTGGCACAGGGGGTGCCTCGCTGGAACATCTGCTTGGAATAATGTTTGCTTTTAGAACTGCTGGCCTAGAGCAGCGATAATAATGAGTTGAGAGGTGAGAGTGCATCAGAGCCCATCCCTGCAGGTGCTCAAGGAGGGCTCAGTGCTCTGGGCTGGGGACAGGTGGGCATCGGGCACAGCTTGGACCTGATGCTGTTGGGGGTCTTTTCCAGCCTCAGTGATTCCGGGGGGAGTCCCCTGTGCACCACACTGCTCCTTGTCAGAGAAGCAATTAAATCATGGAGTAATTCAATCATCAAGGAAAAGCATGTGGGAAAAGGGAAGAAAGTCTGAGTAGAGGGAGTATAATTTTTTTCCCCTTGTCTTTTTGAGTAAACATTGTGGAAATCAAGGGAAGGCTTAGATGGCAGGCACTTAACCACTAAAGATTTTTGCAAGAGTCATTTCCACAAATGTCTTACAGCCCATCTATAGATCTGGAGCCTGTGCTTTTAATGGACTGACAAATGTACAGCTGACTGTTGCTCCATTGCTTGGCTATCCAGATAAGAGGAATGCTTTCCTTTGATTGAGATCTTAAATCAATTGTTCCTTTACCCAGTGGCTGGTGGTTATTATCCAAGGAGAAGATAAAGTTCAGATGGTAAATTGTTAATATTGTAAGAAAAATGTCTGTTGTGTCCCACTTAAAGTTTCCTGTCTAGATGAAATACATTCCCCTATAATATTTCGGGTTGTGTGTGATCCATCAGAGCCCACGGTGCAGCAGTGGCAGTGCAGCCTCTGGCCCTTCGCTGCATCTCTGCATCTCTGCACGAGCCTGCAGCAGCCTTGGGGAGCAGAGCTGAGCTGCCCGGGGCTCCCTCTGGGGCTGGGGCTCCTCCTGGGCAAGGGACGAGCTGCTGGGAGCTGGGCAGGGTGGGAAGGGAGCGAGCTGGGCCACAGCAGGTCCCCTGTCCTGCCCCAAAGAGTCAGCAAACACAGCTGGCAGGGCGATGGATAAAACCCCAAAGGGTCACTTACCCCACTCCTGCTGTCCCTGCCCTGCCCCTGGGGCAGCAGCTGAGGGTCACGGCTTGGGGCTGGGGGTCCTGACCCCCTCGGGCCGTGTGGCTGTCGGGCAGCACGAGCCCACTCCAGGTGGCAATTCTGGCACCCCATCCCTCCCTGCAGCTGCTCCCCGTGCCCCAACGCTGCCTCTGAGCCACCAGCACAGAAAGTGGAGTCCTTAAATGCTTCCTGGGATTACTCATTCGTTATTCATTGCCTTTTTGAGTTCCATGACTACAGTAAGAAATGAAAACTATTTGGAGGTTCTTCCTTTATAGCTGTGTTACCAAAGATACCAAATTTTCTCTCAAGCACTCAAAACACATCGTCTCACATTTGCTTCCCAAATGAGCACCAACTGTAATTCCTCATCTACTCATCCCTGATTTACTTGGGGACCTAATATTTCTCACCCGTTTGCTATTGAATTTTCACCTCTTGTCATTGAGAGAAATAGTTCTGTTATTTTTAATGGTGACTCATGTTGTACCTTATGAACTTTAACTACTCTCAGGGTCATTCTCCTGACAAATTGCTCTAGGCTGTTCCAGTAATTATTTGTCCTTGGGAAGATGCATATCCTTTATTGAAGGTACCCTAAGAATAAAACAATCTCAGTACTGCAATGTCTCTTCTACCAGTGGAAGATTAAATACTCATCCTTTTGACCAGTTCATGCCAGTCCTTGAGAAGCAGAGATCCAGCAGAAAGTACTAAAATTGACTCCACGAAGGGCTGTAAGAGAAGGTATATAATTAACATGAATGTATATAATTAATTCTGATATGTTCCCATTTTCATTTCATTTTTGTGTTTCAGATCTGACAGTGATCACCAAGGAAACCAAAATACGCTGGTGACTCTTCACAAACCCAGCAGAGGCGAGTGAGGAGCTGCTGGCTGGGGACACTTCTTCACCTGGGGCAGAGGCAGCGCAGCTGCTCCCAGCTCTGGGGTCTGCCATCTCCCGTGGGTTTGGAGCCCCCGAGCCCCCTCTGTGATCTCTGCTGTCAAAAGGTGACTCCCAGCACCTCCAGCCTGGGGCTGAAGGAGGCAGGGCAGGAATTCCAATTTTCCTGGCCAGGAGACCTGCGCAGGTCCTGAGAGTGTCCAGCAAAAAGGAGCCTGCTGTGCCTGCTGCCTTTGGGGCTGCCCCAGCAGAGGCGTGCAGGGAAGGAAAGCAAAACCCATTTCCATCAAAAGCAATGGGAAAACTGAGGGAAAATCACAAACTGGGCTTTGGCCACAAATTGGGTAAGAGAGAAACAAAGAGTGAAAAAGTCTGCCCTGGCAGATCCCTGTTCCTGCAGCCACGGAGCCCAACCCCACAGGGAAGGGCTGGACCCTTTCCCTCCTGTGCCTCTGCTGGCTCAGGCCAAGGACCTGACCCCAAACAATCCCAGTTTCCACTGGCCCCTCAAACCCATCTCATCTCCCATCTCTTTAACCCAGATTTGTGGTGCTGCTGCTGCTGCTGCTGCTGTGACAGATGCTGAGGGAGGCTGACAATATTTCTGGTGTGAAAAGTGCGACTTTTGCTGACAAGCTGTTAAAGGAAAGATTTACTGTTACGAGGCTGTTTCCCCTCTGGGTCATTTTCAAGAGGGAATAACTTTGGCTCTGTTGGCTGGCGATGTTCAGGGGCAACAGGGGACACTCAGACACCCTCAGGGAAGGACAATGTCCTGCAGCCTCGCACCGGGAATTCGGAGCAGGGGCTTGTCCAGCAAGGAAGATCCCTTCCCTCCAAGTTCCCTTCTGGTTTTCCTGCACTGATGAGGTTCTGCTCCAGGTCTGGCTCTGGCTGAAGTGGTGGCCATGAGAGGTCCCAGGGAGGCAGAGCAGGAGCGAGAACCAACCAGCCCAGGTGGGGCAGAGCTGGCTCCTCCCTCATCCTCATCCTCATCCTCATCCTCATCATGGTCATCCTCATCCACATCCTCATCCTCATCCTCGTCCTCATCCTCATCCTCGCACCCTGCAGAGTGAGGCAGCTGGAAATGCTCCCCGCCAGCCTCAGGGGCTTCAGCACCAAGAGAGGTGAGCAGAGGGCCCCGGGGCTGGCTCAGGGATGGCACTGATGACATGGCACCCCTGGGACCCTGGGGGTGGCTCAGGGATGGCACTGATGGCGTGGCACCCCTGGGGCTGGCTCAGGGATGGCACTCAGGGCATGGCACCCCCAGGACCCTGGGGTTGGCTCCCAGTCAGGACCCAGCTGGGGATGGAGGAGTGGCTCAGGGATGTGGGGATGTCCCCTGCTCTGGCCACAGAGGGCAGGGGCAGTTTGGGGGTCAGTGCCACTCCGTGGGGGTCAGGGTCGTTCCTATTCCATGCCTGCTCCTCCAAGCAGGCTTTTGGGTTTTTGGAGAGTTTATACTGCAGAGTTTGTGCCTGTCCTGCTTTGGGAATCGAGGGATGACAGCTGTCAATCCAGGCCATCTCCCTGACGTTGAATAAGCGGCTTTTTGTTCTTCAAAGGCACGTTGGGGATTTTGAATGATCTCTTTGACTGTTAACAGAATTTACAGAGCTGTGCAGCTCCAATAACAGCTTTGCAAATGTTCACCTCCAAGGTGTGCCCCTCCCGTACCACATCCCTGCTGTTTTTCTGTTGACAGGGATCAATAAGAGCTTGTGTGAGGAGACAGATAAATGTGTGTCTGGCTAACGAGGGGTAAATGGCTCTTCAGAGCAAGTTGGCCTCACAAATTTCCACTTGCCTCTGCATTTTTTCACATTTTGGCTAAATACTCAGCTCTGCACGTTGTCCCCCTCACCTTGGATATATCTGGACTCTCGAACCTCTCTTCCATATGCTTTCAGCATTTTGCAATGTCAGATGTTGCTTACAGCTGTAAGAGCAATTATCTTTTCTACTTCTTTAAAGGCAAAGCAATTTAGAGCATTTCCATCTGCAGAAAGAGGAGCTCCTCCAGGGGCCCGGCACCCGAGGGGCGCTGGTTTTGTGCACCACTGGGCGCTCTCAAAGCGGCGCTGGGGAGTTAATGAGCCCCTCTCCACGGCTGCCTTTACATCTCGGGTAGTGCTGTTATTATTCACACCAATCTGTCTTTCAGATCATCTTCCATAGACACTCCAGATTAAATTCTCGTCATTATCATGATAGAACTGGATGAATAAGTGGCACATCTGTTCATGAAGTGCTTTATTATCTGTTCTGATGAGGTTTTGGATGAATAGTGGGATGACTTAAATATGGAGCAGAGAAACGCACACAGGTTTATGCATAATCTTAAATTCATGACCAGTAGTGCCAACTCAAGGCATCTGATTTTACACAGAAGAGGTAATTATTAATTAGTGATTTGGGCCAATCTATCACGAGGGCCAACTTAATGAAGTGACAAGAGGAGACAGAGCAAACCTGACTGTGAGGCAGCACTAATGAAGCCCCACACATTGTTAGACTGGTTCTTGTTCCATCACTGCAAAGGAAAACTCCATAAATATTTTATAAACACTCCATTCTGGCCATGTAAAACCAAATTGCACCAATAAATCTATTTATCCAGGAGTTATTTCCCGTTCTCTTCCAGATGCACCACTTACAAAGGAGGACGTTGATCATTTATCTGCCAAAGAGACAGAGGGGCTGAATTTCCCACCCCTGACAGTGCAGAGGAGTTCCATGGACAGTCCCGAGCCCCGAGCTTCACACAGACCCTGCTGGGCTCGGGGGCCTCTCTCACAGCACACAGAGCCCTCGGCAGCCCAGGTGCTCCAGCTGCAGGTCAGGGTCCCTTCTGGAGGGAGGATTTTTCTCTTTCACACAGCAAACTTCAGTTGAAGTCCTGAGGAAATGCCCCAGTCCCAGGAAAGGAATCCTGCTGCACTGGGGTGCACTGAGCACAGTGTGATGCCAAAATCACAGAATCCTGGGATGGTTTGGGTTGGAAAGGACCTTAAAGCTCATCCAGTGCCACCCCAGCCATGGCAGGGACACCTCCCACTGTCCCAGGCTGCTCCAAGCCCTGTCCAGCCTGGCCTTGGGCACTGCCAGGGATCCAGGGGCAGCCACAGCTGCTCTGGGCACCTGTGCCAGGGCCTGCCCACCCTCACAGGGAGCAATTCCTTCCCAATATCCCATCTGTCCCTGCCCTCTGGCACTGGGAAGCCATTCCCTTGTCCTGTCCCTCCATCCCTTGTCCCCAGTCCCTCTCCAGCTCACCTCTAGGTCCCCTCAGAATTATTTGATGAGACACATTTTATTGGCCCCTGCAGATGAGGTGAAACAAAATGTGAGATTCCTGTGTGATCTTTAAATCTTCATTTTGGGGATGTAAAATATGAGCCTGTGTCAGAGGGAGGAGTCCATCTGTGCTCCGAGTGACAAATCCCCAGAGCACAGGGGCCGTCAGGGGGGACAAGGCTGCAGGAGCCATCAATGAAATTGCAGCCTTGTGCCCCAGGGCTGCTCAGCCACGGTTATGGAAATAAAGTTCCATCAAAAGTGCTGCAAAGGCTTGAGGGTTACAGGATGCCCAATTTGGGGACATGACAGCAGCACTCAGTCACGGTATTCTGACAGGTTCTGTTTACAGAAAATAAAAATCTCAAACTTCTCCTGCTGTTGCCTGGATAACAGGAGAACAACCGAGGTTTCTTCAGCTTTTATGGAGAAACAAATTTGGGATCAGAGAGCGGAAATGCATGGGGCAGCACAAGGGACGGGCAAACACCAGGAGGCTCCTAGCGCCTGCAGCCTCTGTGCCACCGGGGAAGGGATTCTGATGGATTTCAGTGGAATTTCACAGCAGAGGAGAGGAGAGCAGGGCAGTGAGTGGGTGTGGGGTGGGCTCTGCTGCAGCTGCCACACGGCACTGGATTTCTCATTTAATAGAGAAAAAATCTCATCTAATCCCTTTTGATGGTCTTTTGCTGTCTAGAACTATATGAAAATATTTAACTTCCATCTGAAAATACATAAGGAAAGTTAATTTAATATATCACTTAAAGAACAGGTCGTTGTACACTCAACTCTCTGCCTTATTAAGGCATTAAGAGCTTAATTTTGGGCTTGAGCTGGGATCTGGGAGAGCAGAGCTGTTCCCAGCCTCCAGACTCAGGCCTGCAGAACCTCTCCATTAAAACATGTTAATAATTTATTAAATAATACTAATTGAATATAGGTACATTCAAAAACAATGCACAAAATGCAGTTTGCCCTAAATGGTGCTCAGGCTACCCTGTTGCCTACAGATTTTGAGATGCTTTTATTTTCTTATTGTTTTCCCAGATTTAGAAGAGGTCTCTACTATGGCTTTCCTAAGGAGGTAGGATTCAAAACCAAATTGCTGTTGTAGGAATTTTAAATATTTTAAAAGAGTTCTGTACAGCTCAGTTCAGGCCATTGTTTTTGAGATTTGCCACAGTGGCAGATCCTGCGCAGAACATTTTTGTCTCCTTCTGAAGATAGTATCAATCACGTCTGCTCCTGACAAGCCCTGAGGAGAAGAACATTTATCAGTATCTATTAGAACAGTCTAAAAAAATTCTTGAAATGACATTTCATAGCGAGGGTATGATCTGGTTGGAAAATAGCAAAAGTTTGATGCTTTCCCTCAAGAATTCTGTGCTGCCTCCTTATATAGCTGCTGTCATCACACCCTCCCCACACCTCACTCCTCTTATTTCAAGAGATCCTTTTTATACATTTCCACGTCAATCCCACGGGGGAAGTTTCCAAATTGGGAGTGAGCAGGAGGCCAGACCCTGCTCAGAGCCCCAAACCCAAAGTGCTGAGCCCACAGCTTGTGTTGGCTCCTCCTCAGCTCCCAGGCCAAGCTGGAGCAGAGTCTGGAGCAGCGATTTCAGGGGTTGGGTCTGAGTGGGAGGGTGGGCAGGCCCTGGTACTGCTTGCCCAGAGCAGCTGTGGCTGCCCCTGGATCCCTGGCAGTGTCCCAGGCCAGGCTGGACAGGGCTTGGAGCAGCCTGGGACAGTGGAAGTGTCCCTGCCATGGCAGGGGTGGGACATTTGGACTTTAAGGTCCCTTCCCTCCAAAGCAGGCTGGCGTTTGATGGCTCCATGGCCCAGGGACAGCAGCAGTGGATGTTTCCCTTTTGCTCTCCCCAGGGCCACCCCTGCCCTGAGTCCTGGTGTCACCCAGCCAGGGGACACTGTCCCTGGGAGGGGAGCACAGCCTTGGCACCCTTCTCTTCAGCAGACACAGCATTTCCCCAGACTGTCCAGACCTTTATGTGCTTAAATTTGACACCACATACATTTATCTGTAACAGTAAAATCAGTGGGCCCATTAAGGCAGATTATGCGCTAATAATTATGCAAATATTCCTTCAGTGAAACTATAAAAAATCTCATGAAGATTTAGCACATGGCTATTATGGGGAGAGGAATATGTGGCAAATGAAAATGAAGATCGTCATTAACTTTAAGGAGTTCAGGGAATTTTTTTGCTATAATTTAAATCCATGATTTGGGATGTCTTTGCAGGTTTAACCTGGAGGAGATGATTACTCATAATGGTGCTAAAATACAGCTGCAGGATGGAAATCTGGTCTGCCGGAGAAAGAGAGCTCACCTGCTTTGTCCTTTTAGGAAGAACTTAAATACCGTGTTAGGGCATTTATAGGAAGCAGAATAACATTTGTATTCCTATCAGGCAGATCTAGAGGGAATATCCAAGCTCCTGTTTCAGGGCACAGATCAGGGGCTGGAGCAATTCCAGGGCTTTGGGCTGAGCTGCGGCCGCACCTGAGCCCCTCCATGGCTGTGGGGCAGGGGGGCAAGGAGCCTCCTCCCCACGAGCCAGAGCAGCAGGAATTTCACTGTGAGGAAGGGAGAAAGTACTGGATGGAGAGACCACCCACAGGAGAAAATTCTGTTTCATTTGTTGAAGTTGGGCTCAGCATCCAGACATAAAACTTTGTCTTTTATTACGTTTAAACATGCGGAGACTCTGGAGGTGCCAGGAGTGATACCACAGTGACAGGAGGGAATTCAGAGCTCATGGATCTATCCCAATAGAAACACACAAAACCCAAATTTTTCATTATGCTTGGGCACAGTGAAGTCAGAAAGCTAAAGTGCATTTTCCTGGCTCTGGTGTGGTGCCCAGCTCTGATGTAGCCCTGCCTTCTGCATCCCCTGGATCTTCCATCGCCTGAATCCCCCATCCCCTGGATCCCCATCCCCTGGATGATTCCCATTCCCTGGATCCCCCATCCCCTGCATTCTCCATCCCCTGGATGATTCCCCATTCCTTGGATGATTCCCCATCCTCTGCCTGAAGCTGTGCCAGCCCAGCCCTGCTCCCCTGAGCTCTCCCAGGCTGGATTGGATTCATTCATTATGCAGAAGGCCAAGGAGGATCTGGTGGCGACAGGAANAGATATAGATATAGATATAGATATAGATATAGATATAGATATAGATATAGATATAGATATAGATATAGATATAGATATAGATATAGATATAGATATAGATATAGATATAGATATAGATATAGATATAGATATAGATATAGATATAGATATAGATATAGATATAGATATAGATATAGATATAGATATAGATATAGATATAGATATAGATATAGATATAGATATAGATATAGAACCAGATTTGTTCTTTTGGGCTAATGATGAAAATAAAAGATCACAGCTGCATAAGCAGAGCCATGGATTTTAGCACTGGTAATAGCACTAAACTACAATTTCCAACACATTATGCTAAAATTGCACATATTAGATGTCTTTGTTGGATTTAAAAAAATAATTAGGGTAGCTTAATAACAACTTCAATAGCGGAGGCAAGATCACAGGGAAAGCAGAACTCACATTTTGGCTGAAGGTCCCCAAGCACCGGCACCTTCCAGGTGTCCAGGAGAGGAGCTGGGTGAGCAGGATGGGGCTCGGGGAGAATGTCAGGGACAGAGTGAAAAGGAAGGAGGGAAACTCTGATTTCTCTTGGAGGTTCAGCCAAGGGCATGGCTGGTGCCATCAGCACGTACAGCCCCTCAGCCAGTGGAGCCCTTCTGTCAGCGCTGGAGCTTTATCTGTTTGCTATCAGCCCGTGCCGAGGGCACCGGAGGAGCTGATATTGGAGTGAGGAGGACTAGACTGAAATAACCGCAGGCTGGGCAGGGTGACAGTGTCCCTTCAGCCCCAGCTGCCAGGGCTGGCTGTGGAGCACAGCTGGGGGCACACGGCCTCTCCCAGCTCCAAAAGCCAACACGGCCTCTCCCAGCTCCAAAATCCAACACGGCCTCTCCCAGCTCCAAAATCCAACACAGCCTCTCCCAGCTCCAAAATCCAACACAGCCCCTCCCAGCTCCAAAATCCAGCACAGCCCCTCCCAGCTCCAAAATCCAGCACAGCCCCTCCCAGCTCCAAAATCCAACACAGCCCCTCCCAGCTCCAAAATCCAGCACGGCCACTCCCGATGGAGAGAGCCCCTCTGCCCCGAGAGCTCAGCCCTGCCTGGCTCCCCGTCCCATCAGCTCAGACCTGGGGTCCCAGGGCTGGGAGCTCCCGGATTTCAGGGATTTCAGGGTGCAGCGAGGTCTGGGATGTCAGAGCGAAGGCAGGAGCAGCCCTGTCACGTTCTGTTCCACAGCTCAGCAAATCCAGCTGCTCCAATCCATTTCCATTGCACAGTGCTGAGGACTTGTGACAGTCCGGCACTGCCTGGAGCTGGAAAGCTTCTGCAAACCCTTCGTAGGCAGTTCAGGGGGTTAAATCCCAAGCACAGTCTGCCCAAATTCTTTCTGCTCTCAGCTCTGTTCCACGGACAAGTGGCCACTCACAGGATCACAGATATCACTTCCCCCTTGAGTCGGCACTGAGTCCCAAAATCAGGAATGTTTTGCTCCGGTAAAGACCAAATAAAATTGGCTAAAGGGTTTAGATGTGGCAGCCTGGTGTGGCACTGGCACAGCTGCCCAGGGCTGTGGTGAGAGGAGGTGGTTTTAGTACTGCCTGGCTGCTGCTCGCTCGGAGTGCTGGGACAAAATATTCCAAAGAGCTGCACCTCATTTTCTCCTCCCATAAAATGGTCATAATAATAAAAAATACATCTGGAAAGATGCAAAATTTATGCCATGGAGAGGATGTTTATAGTATTAATGATTTTAGTGATTTTTTTAACGAGTCTCTGATGAACCCATTTTTCTCAAGCTTTTCTTTGGGAGGCAGCTCATTAAGATGCAGTTTAATTGCTGCAAGTTTTGCTCTTCTTGCTGTGCTTTAAAAGTCCAGAGCGTTTTGGGATAATTTTGGAGCCATTAGTGATATTTGTGTCATCCCAGCCCTGCTGGGTAGCTCAGTGTCACACCCAGAGCTGGGGCAATGCAGGGCCCACCCGGGGAAGGTGACAAGCTCAGGGCTCCTCTTCCCGGAGCTCAGGGACCTTTGCTCATGCATTTCCATGGGCGATGGTCCCTGTTTGGGAGGATTCCTGGGGTTGGTGTGCTGGCAGGGACAGGTTGAGGGCCCTGCCGCCCCTCCTGTGCTGGGGACAGTCTCTGTAAGTGAGTGCCCGCGAGCTGCTTGGTCCAGCTCACACAGACGATGCCAAATGCCTTTTTTGTCTTTGGTTGACTTTTATTTATCAATAAAACAATACTACAAAACATGGGAAACATCTGCATTAAATACAGACCTGCTGATACTGTGCCAGTTTTTAACCTGCTGTATTTACAGAGCTCTCCCCCCAGACCCCCGGGCACAGGAGCAGGGCTGGGGCAGCTCCAGCTCCCGGCCCGGGAGAGAGCAGTGTCCCCTGCCGTCCCCGAGCCCAGCCCCTGTCCCCCTCCCTGCAGCAGGTGTCCCCTGTCCTCGGGACAAAGGGAGAGGCTGGAGGTGTCGGGCTCTGCGCCCAGCCTGGCCTGGCAGGGTGGGACCCTCTGCCCTGGGCACCCCAGGGAGGGCCGAGCTCCTCCTGCGCTCAGTTTGGCCATGGGAACGATTCGGTGCCACCCTGGCAAGGCAAGGCCACCATGCCCTGCAGGGTCACCGCTCACCCTGCCTGCTCAGGGTGACACCGACTGACCGCAGCCTTCCCAGCCACACCTTGTCCCAGGTGTCAGCTGCTGGGACAGCTCGTCATTTTGGGGGCAGGGTTACCCCTGGGGAGGGGGGGCCTCTCCTCGGAAAGGCTTTGGACAAGTTTGAGTTTGTTGTTCCCAGCCCACCCAGCCTGTGCAGCACCCGGCAGGGAGCGAGCCCAGCCCCACCCTGGAGCTGCCCCTGCTCCCA
>VZRL01006300.1:100009-166219 GCA_013397895.1 Origma solitaria | reverse complement strand
ATGGGAGATATATATATATATATATATATATATATATTTCTATATATAAGCTCTCTTAATTATATAGTTGTAAGGCAGATTAAAATAATTTTCTGGTATCACCTGGTATCAAAGGGAATCTCTCCTGCTTTTCATGCACATCACCCAGTGCTGCGTAGGGGAGATAATTACATCCTCAGTAATTACTGTGCAGGTGCTCTAACCCCAACACCCACTACTCTTTCACATCTGCCCTGACATGAAAAGCAGACAAGACAGTGCTCAGAAGTGCTCAGAAGTGCTCAGAATAGCCAAATTCAGTTTCCTGCTCTGGAATGCGAGAGGGAAGCCACGGAGCTGAGCCCTGCTCAGGATGGAGGGGTGGCCTGGCGGGGAGAAGAGCTGCAACCACACCTCAGCAGCTCCTGGTGCTCTCCCCCCGTGGGACCTGGCTGGATGGAGCCCGAGAGCCAGCCCAGCCGGAGGGACAGGGCTCCCACCCGGCTTTGGTCACAGGCAGCTGCCAAGGGTCCCCTCAGCTCCCCTGGCTGTCCCCAGCCCCCGGGCTCCAGACAAGGGCTGAGAATGGGAGAAGCTCATCCAGAGCTGGGGCGGTTCAGGGACACGGGAGGGCCCTGCTGGCCCCGGGGCAGGGGCAGGTGGATGGCCATCCTGGTGTCACCTGGCTCACGGTGCCGCCAGCACCAGGCTGCAGCTGCAGGGGAGCTCGGTGAGCATCCCCCGACCGCCCGAGGGGACACAGCTCCCAAAACTTCAGCCTTCCACTTGTGCAGACACTGCAGCACCCAAATCCCTGCTGTGGGGAAGCACCATGGGGGAGAAATGCTGCAGAGATGGACCTTTCCCCTTCTCCCAGGAAGGGGGCATTGGAAAGGGCTTCCTCTCAACCACAGCCAAGTAATGCAGAGTAAAAATAATAATAAAAACCCCAGAAATAAATTGGGGAAAACCCCACCACGTTCAAGCCAGCAGGCAGGGAAGTGGTTACACGAGCCAATGCTAAATCCCCGTGAGCAAGAACGCCTGGATGTATCCATGGATGCATTTGTGTGTGTGTGACAGCTGAAGGATACCAACTCATTTATTCTGCTCTGTGCTCTCCCAGTGAGCACTCGGTGCTGCGGTGGAAGGGCAAACACGAACTGGCTGCAGTTCTGAGCCACCCAACGCCCCCAGAGCGCCGCTGAGCTCCCTCCGTGAAGGGTCCCACAGCCCAGCCCAGCCCAGCCCTGCCCCAGCCCCAGGCCAGCGCTGCTGCAGCAGCAATGCCAGAGCAGGAGGCAGCAGCAGCACCTTCCATCCCCTCCCTTCCCTTCTCCCAGCCTCTGAAAATGGCATTTTCAGCACTCATACCACAGCCACCTGGCAGGGTGAGCGACCCTGCTCCAGTCACAGCTGTGACTTCATTTTTTCTGAGATCTCTCTTTCCTGGTGCTCTGCACCGGGGAAATACAGCAGGCTAAAAGCTACAGGATTTTTTTTTTTTTTTACATACCACAGTAGAAACAGTTACCGAGTTATATTTGTCAGAGTCACAGTAGTTTATGCATATTTGCTATTCACAGACTGCAGAATATTGCCAATAACCTCACTGGTGGGACTGACAACACGGATACATGCATTCAGGTGAGACCATTAGCAAGGATGTCTATACTGTATTAAGCACATTCATTTTTTTAAACACCTTCCAGTAAAATCGATTCCTTTAAATTTGTAGTTAAAACTTTTTTTTCCACGATTACGCACAAAAGAACCTGTAAACAGTTTGACATTACACTTATGTACAAGTGAACCACGTTGGAAAGTCGAGAGGTAATTCAGTGGGTGCCACTTAATCTACATCAATGTGCAACAGACTGACTCTGCCTCGGCGAAGTCATTTAGTGCTGAATGAGGTCCGAAAATGTAACGTAAGCAAGGCCCCGAGAGATCCCAACGTCACCAAACCCCCTCTGCATCCCGCGTGGGCTGGGAAATATTGCACTGCAGCACCTCTGCACAACCCCAAAGCCTGGGGGTCCAGTCCTGCCATCCCCGGCTGGGGACGGCCAGAGGGGACCACAAAGGGACATCACCTCCCTCCACTCCAACGCTCACCCGTGGAGCCAGCTGGGCCCTGCCACCCTCCTGTTCACCTCAGTCATTTTCTCTGTGGAACTCTGAATTCGTGTTTGCTTGAGCATTGCTATAGTTTAAAATCTGCAATATCCTACTTATAAACGGATTTTTTAGCTAAGTGACATCAATGCCAAGAAAAATAAAGGATGTCTTTTTATAATAGAAATAATTTAAAAGTGCTTTTTCTTTTTTTTTTTTTTTTGTTCTTTTACTATTAATCTACAAAACCCCGTTGGGGCATAAACTATCCATAAGACTGGACAATTATTTTGTACCATGATACACATGGGGCCTTATGCGTAAAGTACTCTGAAAGTCAAGTCCGTACCCGCAGTGGTGGGGAGGCCTTGGGGAGGGGAAGGAGCTGGGAAGGTTCCTGCAGCCTTCCCAGGGCTGGGAGAGCAGAGCTGAAGGACTCAGGTACGTGATGGCCATTGCCAATAAAACCCAACCTTGTCTTCTCCTTCAGCCCTCAATTTGCAAATAAAATCGATAAATGGACTCGCCAAACTTAAACCCAAAACGTTCTCCAGAGCCTTGTGAAGCCTCTGTGCTGCTGTGCCGATGGTTTAGGGAGGAAATCTAACCGTTTGGTCCCCACAGGGCTGTGTCCCCACAGGACACGCTCTCCCTGTGGCCCCAAATGCTCTGAGTCCTGCTCAGGTGTCTCAGGGTGTTTGGGCACGTCCCAAAGCCCCTGGAAAACGGGAATTCAGCCGGGGAGAGGTGACTCTCAGTCCCATGGCAGCCAAGGTAAGTTTTCAAATTAGCTTCAACAGAACTTGGCCTTTGTTACCTGCAGAAAGTAGCTCAAAGTCCAGATTTCTCCCCAGTTATTTTCAAAAGGACATAGTACTCTGTGAGCTGAGTTTCATTTTGGTTTGCTACAGAACCTGACCTGGGGAGACACACAGGTTCTCTCACTGAAACAAAGCTGAATTTGAGCAGAATTTGTTTTATAGCCCCAAACCCAACTGTCTTCCAGGCAATCTCTATTCCACTTTCCCTCTGTGCCCTGCACTGCACCTGTGTGCCTCCCTCTGCTCCCAGCCCCAGCCCTGTGTCCTGCCCGGCCCCAGGGAGAGCCCTGCAGGGAGGAAGGGCTGGACCAGCCCAGCACTGCCCGTGCTCCTCCTGGGGCAGAGGTGGCCCTGGGGCTGAGGTGGCCCTGGCTCTGAAGAACTGATCCAACACCGCCCACGGCAGGGATTTCCTGCCCTGGGAACAGCGAGAGCTGCCCCGTCCCACCGAGGGGAACAGCCGTGCCAGAAAGGCACCAGCACCTGCCGGTCACCCCAGGCTGGGTCTGTCCCCACGCACTGCAGGGATGGATGCTCGTGCAGCTGTGTCTGTGTGTGCTGGGAGGAGGTTCTGCCACGGTTAACGTGTGAGGTCACCCCCTGCCACCATCCTGGCATCTGCAGAAGGTTGGGTTGCTCTTTCCTGACCCACTGACCCCTCACCTGAACTATGGGGCCAGCATGGAGCAGCAGTTTTTATCCCCTGGTCCGTCTCTGCCTGCTCAGGGTTTCTGTGCAGCGCTGCCAGTGCCCCAGCCCCTGTCCCAGCGGTGGCACAGGGATGGCCCCGAAGGTGGCACAGGGACGGCCCCGAAGGTGGCACAGGGATGGCCCCGAAGGTGGCACAGGGATGGCCCCGAAGGTGGCACAGGGATGGCCCTGAAGGTGGCACAGGGATGGCTCCAGCGGTGGCACAGGGATGGCCCTGAAGGTGGCACAGGGATGGCCTCAGAGGTGGCACAGGGATGGCCCCGAAGGTGGCACAGGGATGGCCTCAGAGGTGGCACAGGGATGGCCCCGAAGGTGGCATGGGGATGGAACCGAAGGTGGCACAGGGATGGCCCCAAAGGTGGCACGGGGACAGCCCCAAAGGTGACCCTTGCAGGGGGTGCTGGGGACACTGGCAGTGCAGAGAGAGCAGCAAGGCAGGAGGGAGAGCAGGGGAGCTCTGGGCAGCAGTGAGGGATGCTGGGCAGAGCTGCTGACCCCCCCAGGGGTGTGACAGCCCCAGCAGCGCCCCAGGCCCCTGTGTTCCACCTACAGCCCCTCCGAGCAGCACAAACCTGCCAGCACAGCCCCAGCTCTGCACAAAGCACTCATAAACAGCTGTCCATGGAGCCAGGGCACAAGCAGAGCTCTCAGAGACTCAGCAGAACTCACACAAATGCACAAAGGCACAGCCCCCACGCCTGGCACTGCCCTGCTCCAGCCCCATCCCAGGCTGGGATTCCCAGCAGGTTAGCCCTGCCTGCGATTACTGAAGTTTAAGAGCTTTATTTCTGTAGCACTGGAGAGTAATAACCATTTCATCTCAAACTGGAGACATGAAGGCCACATAAATCAAGCCCACTTGGGCGCACTTCATTTGGTCTAATTTTCCCACAGTTATTAATCACGGAGCAATCGCGTGTCCCCAGGACACACACACTCACTCACACCCAGCGCCCGCTCCTCCCCTCTGGCACACGCAGATCAGAGCCCAAACAGTTGCGATATTCAGAAGAGACAGGGAAGGATCTGGAGTGAAAGGATGAGGCTTTAGCTGCAGTCTCCTGCAAAGGAACAAAGATGACCTGTCCTGAACCCCAGCCCTGCTGGAAATCCAGAGGAGAGCCCTATCTCTCCCCAGTTCTCCTTGCTTGGTGCCAGAGCCGGGGGGACAAGATGCAGGAAATGTTGAGTAGGGAGGGAAAAATGCTATAAATTAACTATGAAATAACTAAACAGGGCCAAATCTGTGGAGCTTGTACAAAACATTGATTTCCATGGGAAAATGTGCCCTTTGAGCCCACGGATGGAGGGTGGCACAAGAGCTGGGCCTGAATTCCAGCCCGAGGGAATGCCCTAAACCCTGCTCGGGCTCTGCAGCACAGTGCCAGGAAATGCTGAGTGCCTTCACTGAGCATTTCCCGGGCAGAGCCTCTCCTGCCCAGCCCAGCCCTGCGGTACCGACAGGCACAGAGGGGACAGCTCCACGGGGACAGCCCCATGGGGACAGCTCCGTGGGGACAGCCCCACGGGGACAGCCCCATGGGGACAGGTCCTTGGGGACAGCTCCATGGGGACAGCCCCATGGGGACAGGTCCTTGGGGACAGCTCCGTGGGGACAGTTCCGTGGGGACAGCTCCGTGGGGACAGCTCCTCCTGCACGCACAGCATCCGCAGAGCTGACCCCCAGCTGCCACACCCCAGCCCTGCTCTCCAGCCCCCCGGAGATGTATTGCCGGGAGGGTTTCCCCTCCCTACAGCCCCTTCCTGCTTATGGACCCCTCTGGACAAGTATTGCTTCCATTTTTAGCTGGTAAAAGGTGCATCCAGCCCCAAACGCAGCTATGTGCTCATGGAGACCTCACAGTTCCCTGCCAACCTCTCTGCCCTAGCCCAGCATGATGGAGCCCCCCAGGCCCCGAGATTCCTCCTGGCTGGAGCTGCACCAGGGCCACAGAAAGTTCCTGGGCAGGCAGGACAGTATCCCACGGCAGCTTCTGGAATTTAGTGGGGGAAGCCCTGGAACCTGCAGGACACTAAATAAGTCAGAATCCGAGTGCTCTGTGTTACCAGCACTGTCACTGCCCACAGCTTAATATTTATATATATATAAAAATATATATATTTATATCTCCTTGCTGTGCCTTTAGAAAACGAATCATTTATCCCAGATCCTCAAGCTGGTTTGTGTCCAGCTGTAGCCACCACAGCTGGAGCAATGGAGTTCCATCTCTCTCCATGGCTGGCCTGCCCCAGCTCTGCCTGACCCCTGCCTTGGCCGAGCCCCAGCCACTCTGTGGCCAGTCTGTGCTCCCCCTGCCCTGGCCCCAAGCCCTGCTGCCCCCACAGAGCCAGGGGGTGAGCCGGGGGTGACACGGGACACAGGGCGCAGCTTGCTGCCTGTGCCACCGCGGCCCTGGCACGGAGGGGACCCGCGGGAGGGGGCACAGTTACCTTGTCCCGGGGTCGTGCTCTCTCCTGGCACAGCCCTGCTCTCTCCCATCCTGCAGCGATGGCTCCCCACGGCCAGAGCCCCCGGGTGGCTCGGGGGATGGTTCTGTGCAGGATGGGGCCGTGGCTGCTGTCCCTGCCAGCTGGGAGCGCCGCTCCTGGCACACGGACCTGGCACCTGCAGGAGCCAGCGTCCTGCCGTGGAGCCCACACAGCCCTGGGGCCAACCCTGCTGCCTTCCAGCTGCGATCAGCCCTCCTTCAACCCGGCACCGGGGAGCCTTGGAAAACACAAGAGGTGTGGGGGGGACACAGAGGGACAGAGCAGCCGAAACAAATGGAATATTTTGCTGATGGCAACACAAAGCCACAGACTGCACCCTGCTCTCCACTGAGACACACTTACAGCATCCCAGGGAGGGGGGAGGATGGGCAGAGGGAGCAGGAGAGAGACAGGGAGATGGATTCCTACTGTTCAGCCCTCAAAGGCCTGGAGAAGAAATGGGACATCCACAGACTGCTAAAAAATGCTCTTTTCTGAGAAAGTGCAGTTATAAGGAGAGAGCCAGAAAATCTTTAAGCAATATATATTGATATATATATACATATATATGTACACAGATATATATACGCACATATATATATGCACATATATAAATTCACATGCTTAAACTGCCAGGGCAGAGCTCGGGCTTTGTGCTGTGCTCCTCCCTCCACACAGACGCACTCCCAGCAGGATGCAGAGGGCACAGAGCCCTCGCCATCCCACCCTGCCTGCTCCGGGGCCACACCAACATCCCTTGGGGTGCTTCTGGTTGTGCCCTTAAGGTTTTCAGCTTGTGTAAGACTCCAAGTTTACAAACAAAAGCGTTTGTCATTGTGCTTCCAGGACTGCAAAAATATCGTTCCCCTACGACTAGAAATGTTAAGGTGAAATAGGCAAATTAGGCAGTACTAGAGATGGATTTTGGTTTTGGTGACCTAACAAATAGTTATTACTGGGAATTACTTTTGTATCACTTAGGATCTAATGGAACAAGGTCGTGTGCTCTCCCCACCCGCAGCCTAAAGGTGGTACTTCCGCAGCAGTTCGGATTGCCAGGCGTGTTTCCTCTCAGGAAACCTGTCTGGGATTTTGATTTTGAGGAAATCCTGGATACATTTCTCCAGCTCTTCCTCGATGGAGAGCTTTTCCTTCACCGCTTTCTTCTTGCTGGAGTTGGACTCGCGGGAGCCGGAGGTGAGAGTCCGGAGCAGGTCGCTCTTCCTGCGGATCTCGGACTGCTGCAGCAGCTGCACCGGGCCCTTCTTGGCCGGCCGGTCCAGAGTCTGAATGTTGGGCTGGCGTGTGACGGGGCCGCAGATCACCGTCTCCTGGGGGGAGCTGGCCTCGGACTGGCTGTCACAGCTCGACGTGGACAGCTCGTTGCAGGACGTGCCGCTCTCGCCCTCCTTGTCGCCTTTGCCGTTCTTGCAGCAGCAGTCGCAGTGGGAGGAGGACCAGCGGGAGGGCTCGCCTGCAGGGGAACAGAGACCCGGGGTTACACAGCTCCAGACCCCCAGGACACCCCCAGGACAGGCTCAAAGGCACCTTCCCTGAACATCACCAGAAACTGCCAGCAAACCTCCCTCCAACTGGGCCCAACAGGAACCCTGGAGCTCCTGAATCCACTCTGCCCAGGAGCCCATCGCCCCTGGAGCTCCTCCATCCACTCTGCCCAGGAGCCCATCGACCCTGGAGCTCCTGAATCCACTCTGCCCAGGAGCCCATCGCCCCTGGAGCTCCTCCATCCACTCTGCCCAGGAGCCCATCACGCTGGAGCTCCTGAATCCACTCTGCCCAGGAGCCCATCGCCCCTGGAGCTCCTCCATCCACTCTGCCCAGGAGCCCATCGCCCCTGGAGCTCCTGAATCCACTCTGCCCAGGAGCCCATCGCCCCTGGAGCTCCTCCATCCACTCTGCCCAGGCACCCATCACCCTGGAGCTCCTGAATCCACTCTACCCAGGCACCCATCACCCTGGAGCTCCCCTGCTGGCATGCGCTGCTCAGGTCCTGGCAGTACCCAGTGTGGGCTGAAACGTGTCCTGAGACGCTCAGTGAGAAACGCTCACTGAGGGTTTCTCCGATCCAGTTAACCTGATCCGGTGTTTAACCCGACTGAGCAACCACAGCCGCAGCTCCCCTGACCTCTCCAGACGCTGTGTCTCCTCCAAGGCTCCACAGCAGAGCCAGCTGTGGCTGCCAGATGGTGCAGCCAGCACTGCCAGCCTCCGCCCTGGTGGGCAGCAGCCCCCAACACCCCCTGCCCTCCCCAAAGCCCCCTGGGGACACCCCAGCTCCCCAGAGCAGCCTCCCCACGCACAGCGCCTGGTGACACACAGAGCCTTTGGGGAAGCTCAGCCCTCATGTGCCTGAGCCCAGGCCAGTGACAATTCCCAACTCCTGCGGGGCAGGGCTGGAGGTTTCTTTGCAGCTGGAGCCCTGCCCAGCCACAGCGATCCGTGACAGAGGGAGCGCTGGCACCGAGAGCAGCGGCTCCCCGAGCACGGCAGTCAGGCATCGCGGGGAGAAACGGCACTGGGGAGCACCCACCTTCCCCTAACATGGAATCGCCATTCCCACCTCATGCTCTGGGGTACCATCCCTCGCCAAGGGGAGCACCACGGAGCTCTGCAGCCTCGGAGCAGCACAGCAGGGAGCCAGGGGCCTGTCCCCAGTGTCACTCCCAGGGCTGGGGGCTCTCAGCAGGACAGGGGCTGGGCGAGGGGCAGACAATGGGATGGTCTGATGGAGCTGCAGCTCTGCCCTGGGCTGGCAGCGGTGACAGGGACACATGGTGACAGGGACACACGGTGACAGGTCACAGCTGCACCAGTGCTCCTGTGGGGCCAATGGGGAAACTTCCTCACACTATAGACTGAGGTGACTTTTTGCTGCTGCTACCCCTGCTCCAGATTCCCATTGAACACTGGGGAAAAAAGAAGAAAAAGAGAAATAGATGTTGGTGCCAATTCAGAGCCCCGATCCCGGGGAGCAGAGCCTGCGGAAGGGGCTGTGAGCACCGACGGAGCCACTGACAGTCACAGCCCTGCTCTGCTGTGCCTCCATCCTTACCCAGCCAGGAGCACAGTGCACATAATTCACAGGAGCAGGCGGAAAACCAGAAGTCAGGAAGGCTCCTCATCTCCTCCTTCCTTGTCAATGATGAAGGAGTCTCTCAGTCTGGGAGCTGCAGGGCTACCTCTGATTTACAGACTCACTTCAAAGCTGTCCTGTGTCTTGTCTGAAAACACTCAATAATGGCTAAATTGAAATTTTTATCAATTTCTAGGCTTGGACAAAGGCATTATGAACTGAGCTCCTGTAAAACACTGATCCACATGCTCTGAGAATATTTCCAGGAGTTGTGTGGATTCCAGCTCCTTATTGCAGCTGATACCCACATGCCACAGCAGTGGGACGGGACAGCTGCTGAAACCCAAGGGCTGTGCTCAGCAGCCAAGGAACAAAGCTCAAACCTTGCCTGGAGTGCCCAAACAGTTCATCGACCCCAACCAGTCCCTGCAGGGGCCCAGGGCATGGCTGTGATCACCAGTGAAACTCTGCACAATACCCAGGCCAGACACCCTTCTCCCAGCTGTGACTTCCTGGCTGTCACAATCCCAGGATGGCTTGGATTGGAAGGGACCTTCATCTCATTCCAATCCCGTGCCACAGCAGAGACACCTTCCAGCAGCCCAGGTTTCTCCAAGCTGGCTTTAGGTGCTCCCAGGGATGGCACAGATTCCGTGGGGTGTGGGGCAGAGGGTGGCACTGAGCCCCCGTGCCCCTGCTGACCCTGCTCCGAGGTGGCAGCTCGGGCAGAGGGACCCAGCAGCTGCCACCAGCCACAGCTACACTACAGACTTCATTACCACAAACAAGGCTTTTGTAAGTCAATTAAGACCTAATAGATGCTAATTTCACTTAATGAATATTCACCAACAATGGGCACACCACGGGTAAGGCAGGAGACAGAAATTCATCTCTTCGTGAGTCAGAGCTGCAGAAACCAGGGGGGTTCAGGTGCTGGGAACAGCCCAGGGTTTGGAGAGGCTCCCTGGGCGCAGAGCTCCCTGGCACCAGCGCTCGGCGAGCTGAGCTGGGCTGGGCTGGGCTGGAGGGGCTCAGGGCAGGGCTGGGGTCTGGCAGGGCTGGGCTGGGCTGGAGGGGCTCAGGGCAGGGCTGGGGTCCGGCAGGGCTGCTGGGGGGACACAGAGATCTCCAGAGCCTGGCAAAGGCGAGTGCCTGCCCGAGTGGGGAGAGCTCCAGCCAGAGAGCTCCTCCTGCACCCTGAGCTGCTCATCCAGGCCAAGAAAACCCCGGGGCAGAGGTGAAGAGCTCCTTGTGACAGCTCCAGACCCCATGTGCTGGGCTGCTCACACCCACTGCCCAGCAGCAGCTCTGGGATTAGAGCAGAACCCTGCCAGGGTCAATTCATTCCTTTGGGAACCATTTTGCCATGAACAAAGAGTTCTGTTGCAGCCCCAGGGACAGCCTGAGTGCCCCAGGTGGGGTTTGCATGGAGCTGGGCTCTGGGCCAGCACAGAGCCTCTGCTCCCCACGGGAGGCTGTGGGTGCCCATGTGCCAGGGCCGTGCATCTCCAGGGCTTGCGCAGCTCCGGCACCACAGAGCTGCCCAGGCTGGTGTCCTCAGCCCGGATCTGGGGCTGGCAGGGTGGCACACAGCACCAAAGGGACACAGGAGCTGTGTCTGTGTTCGCAGCCATGGGGAAGCTCCTGCAGGGCTGGGCAGGGGGCAGAGCCCCAGCCCGGCAGCGAACGGAGCATCGCTGCCTGAACCACAGCACTCATTAATTAATGTCTAAATGCTTTGAGATTCTTAGATAAAAGTGGCTAATTAATTCTGGCCTGGCTTTCCTGCTTTCCTCCCTGATCTCAGCACATTTCTCTCCCAGTGCCCTAATTATAATTATTATTATTAGAAGCTTCTGAAGCAGCAGCAAAGCCTCTGATGTATAATTGACACACAAACCATCAGCCACCCAGTTTTCCCCTTCTCTCCCTCTTTCCCAACAAACAGCCTGCAAGGAGGGAATGGGAAATCCCTGTGCAGCAGGATGGCTGCTGGGAGCAAACTGGGGAGGAGAGAGGAGCTGGGATGGAAACCAAGAGTCACGAAAGCCAGGGAAGGATTTTCATGGTGAGAGATGGAACATGGGCCCTGCCCCAGCTCAGACACCACTGAGCAGTGCCTGAATTTGGAAATGCTGAGGCTGGCATGAGCAGCCCAGCACAGACCGTGCCAGGGGTGCAGGGCAGGGCCCCCATCTCCATCCCCACCCCCTGAGCTGGCAGTGACACCCCAGGGGCATGGGGGCTGCAGAAGCACTTGGAGGGGTCTGAAAGTGCCCCAAAGCCCAGTGCCCAGAAATACAGTGTTGTCATATTTCAGAACAAATTTCCATTCTACAGCCCATCCCCAAAATTTCTTTTTTTCCCCTCCTGAATTTGGACAGAAAGCTCCCCAGCTGTGGGAGGGCACTCAATGGGATGGGGACTGAGCTCTCTCGCAGCTCTGCCCTCACAGAATCCTCCTCAGAACAATGTTCCTATTATTCCCTTCCTGCAGTTTTCACAGCCCTTTTTCCCAAGGTTTGTGGGCAGCTCTGGATGTTGTCATGGCTGGGAAGGGACAATGTCCCCAGGCAGCAGCTGTGACACATCTGGTGCCCATTTTTGAGGCAGACAGGGATATTTTTTGTATCCAGACACTCATTTACCTCCAAGTGTGTGGCTGTACCAACCTCCCAGTCTGTGATCATCACCTGAGCCATTTTCCTCCTGTTCTCAGTCCATTCTGGTCCATTTATGTTTTCCTTTCACCTTTTATTCCTTTTCCTGCTTCTTCTGCCTTAGGGCTTTGTTGTGGGTTTGATTTATTTTTGTTTCATGCTCCTTTTCTCCTTCCTGTCCCATGACTTTCACCTCTGCTGTGGTTTTGCTGTCTCCTCCTTGCTTTGTCTCCCTGCTGGGGCTCCCTGCAGCACCTGATCCCCATCTGAGCACTAATTAAGCACTAATTAAGCACAGTGCCCGGGCAGGTGGGGCTCCCAGGTGGGAACAGGGGTGTCCCCAGCCCTGGGACAGCCCTGGTCACCTTTGTGTCACCACCGTCCCACTGGAGTCCTGTCACCTCTGTGCTTCCAACCTTGTGAAGCCTCCGTTCACCTCTCAACACCCAAAACTGAAGTGTTGAAGCTTTTAAACATATCCCCCATTGTCCATGTGGTCAATCCAAGCTGGATTTCCCCCGGGGCTGAGGACACGGTGACGTTGGTGCAGTGACAATTTGATTTAGACCAGGCACTCAGGCGTGCCCAGTGCCTCCAGTGAGGCTGCATCCATGCAGGAATTAGGGGCTTGTGATTGATGAGAGACCAGGCTCTAACTGGTGTTTTAATAAATACATTCTGACTTGGTAATCGGGCCAGATTTATCAGCAGAAAATGCCCCTGTCTAAATAAAATTACCCAGGTAAAGCTGAGGAACACTGACAAATTCCAGGCACTACTGGGCTCCAGGATCTGTCCTGGCAGCAGGACAGACACCCCTGGATTTATTTGCTTTTAGGATCAAGTATCTGCAGGAAAATTTCAGTGAGAGACAAACCCGGGGAAGGACTTGGCAGTAACATCATTGGATTGAGCAGTCCCATATGTCCAAAGGCAGCAGTGAGTGGGGGAAAGGGATCTGGGGGATGAGGAACCAGGGAGGATGGGAACTGGGAGGAGGGAGGGAACTGGGGAGAAAGGATCCAGGGGGAGAACGGGAGCCAGGGAAGGAAGGGAACAGGCAGAACCCATGGCTGTTCCAGCCCCCTTAGGAAGCTTACACAATTTTTTACCCTTGTGGGGGCAGCTGGGGACACCTGGCTGTGGCCATCTGATTTAAATTAAAGTTTAAATCAAAATTTGAATTTTCTAGTTCAAAGTGGTTTTCATTTAAATGTGCTGAATTTGCCAACCCGATATAAACCCCCAAACCGTTCCATGGTGTCTCTTGTTTGTGCACAGAGATTTTCAGCCACTCCGCAGCAGCACACACACTTCCAGCAGGAGTCTCCCAGCACACTGTCATTTTCCCAGCACTCCTGCAATCTTCCATACAGCACTCAGTTCTGGAAGTGAACTTCTGTAAGAGTATCAAATTTGTTTGAAAATAAAAATAAGTTCCCCAAATGGTGGAGAAAAATAAGAGACCTGGTGTTAAAATACCAGAAGGCATATTAAATGAGCCAAAATATTTTTATATGGCTCTTCTCAAAGTAACATGTGGTGAAGTTAAAATTCGGAGAGGAGGGAGAAGCCTGAAGTGTGAGCAGCAGGATGGTGAGACACAGGCAGTGTGGGGACAAGCTGGGCACGGTGGCCATGGGCACTGTCAGACTGTCTGACAGCTGTGGGGCACCCCAGGCCCCACAGACGGCTCCTAACAAAACCCCTTACAGGAGAAAACTCCTCCCGTGGTCAGTTCATTCCCTCGGACATCTCTGTGCAGAGCAATGACCCTTTTGGGCTCCCCTGGTGCCCCCAGGCTGGGCACAGCTCCCAGAACGCCCCAGGCTGCCCCACTGCGCTCCACCTGCCCTCTGCCCTTCAGCTCCATCTGCTGAGCAGATCCCTGGCCGGGCTGAGCAGGAGCAGAGCTGACCCTGCTCTCCTCCCTTCAGCTCCATCCTCCGAGCAGAGCCCTGGCCAGGCTGAGAATGGGCACAGCAGAGCCCTGCCCTCCTCCCTTCAGCTCCATCCTCTGAGCAGGTCCCTGGCCAGGCTGAGCAGGGGCAGAGCTGAGCCCTGCCCTCCCTGTTCTCACTGGGGTTTTGCACTGATGGTTCTGAGACTCTGCCCGAAGAACACTAAAAGGACCTGCCTGCTCTGTGGGAAGAGCTGAGAAGTCTCAGCATTCAGCATTCCAATACAACAGAAGTACCACAAGGAACAGTTCAGTGCTGCTGGCTCCCCTGCTTTGTGCTCCCTTTCCCAGGACTGTGAATAGAAACAACATTTGGACATCAGCATTGAGGCATTTCAGTGTATTTTCCTCTGGGAAAATGATGTCGATATGAAACCCTGACACTTCAGTTTTCTTCTGCCCACAGCATTTGCTCCTTCTGTTCTGCCAAACAGCTCCAGCTCAGGTAAGTTTGGAGCACAGAGAATTCACAGCTGCCACTATTTGCACCTTCCCTCTTCCAGTTCAGCCATGCCTCCTCAAATTAAAGACTTTTCTGAATAATTTTTTTATTTACCAATGCTGTATTAACACAGTACCTTAAAACAGCCTTTCCTTTTGCTTTCTGTTACTTTCAGTTTCTGCTCAAGGCCTTGAAATTGAGGTTTGATGGAATGAACCAGCGTGGGTTAAGGCTGATCCCCTGGAGTGACCCCTGGCCAGGCTGACCTGTCCCTGCAGACACGAAGCTCTCTGCTCGGCCAGCAAAGCACAGCCACAGTGCAGGGAAGGGATGCAGGTGGATCATGGATCCAACCCCCACTGCTGCTCTGTACTGATGTGTTCCCGATGTTTGTCACGAAAGAAACTCCAATCGTGCATTAATTAAAACACAGGTACAACCAAATTAGTCTGAATAATCAGAAAACACCTCCCCGCACCATGCCCTACTTCTGGAATTACCGTCAGGAGCTTTGCAGCAATGCAGAGTGAGGGGAGCGGCAGCAGAGCCCCATGAACGCAGCCTGGGACACTTCCAGGGATGGCTCCACTCCCCTCTGGGCAGTAGATGGCTATTTCCATACTGATATGGAACCCCAGTTTACATTAAATGAGCCCCATTTTGGACACCTGTTTTAATTAGCAAAGCCAAAGTCTTTATTGCTCCTGCTTCTCGAAGACCTGTGTTAGAAACTGCTGACAGATGGCTGTGGTAACGTGGGAGCCAGAATTCTTGAATTTTTGAAAATTAGAGCTCATGAACTCAAAAATGCTCTGGAGATCCGAAGCTATCATGTCAGCCCATGTTGTTCCAATTAATTGCAATCAATCGCTAATTGAGAGCTATTTTCAGACTTGTCATTACTCTGAACATAATGGAGAATAAATTGCATGTTCCCCTTTAGCCCCACCACAAATGACATGAGTGCAAAGAAATCTCAGGAAACAGAGTGAAAAAGAGGCACAGGAACCTGATTCCCAATTTCCTGCTCCCCTCTGGCAGGTACCATAAAACAGTAGCTGTCGATTTAGAAAGGAAAGAGATAAGGGCTGAGACAAGGGATCGCAGGCAATCCCTGGGGCTCCACCTCCAAAACTTGCCAAAATGGCAGCTCTGATATCATTCCTATTTTAACACGTTGGAATTCGATTTTCCCTGAGATCCCTTCCAAGCCAAGCACTCTGTGACTCCATGAGAGCCCTGGGGACAGGAAGCACCGTTTGGAATGGGTTTGATGGGGGCAGCATTTTGGTTTGGCTTGACAATGGCCCCAAATCCTGACAGAGCCATTGCGACATGCAAATCAAATAACTGAAATAGCTGCTCAGCGCCAGGCTGGTGTTTGCTGCAGCAGTGGGGCAGGCAGACCCCGCAGGGACAGAGCTCCCGGGGGCAGGGGAGCTGCGCTCAGGGACAGCCAATCTGTCACTCAGTGTCACCCTGTGATGGGCACCAGCTTGACAGGCTGTTTCATCATGGCACAGAGGAAAATCCCCAGGCTAAGAGATAACCAGCTCTTAAATGAGGAGTTTCTGCTAACAGCGCTGCTTCCAAACAACCAGTAAGGTGTTTTTTAATCCAGAGACAGTTCTGCTGTCTTTTCATGGCATTTTATTTTGGATACAGTTGGAGCAAACCCAGCTCTCCTTTTAAAAGACTCAAGTTCCACTTTTTTCTCTAGATGATTTAATCACATACTCTTTTCCCTTCTATTTCCCACCTGGTCCTCATATAGACTATATTTAAATCTGTGTCTCCTTGAGTCCTGGCAGTGGCCTCTGTGTGCCATCATCACATGGACAAATTCACCCCTTTCACCTCTCGTTTGTCCTGTTCTTGCAGTCGCTCCAGTTTCTTCTCTCTCATCTTTTACTCTCAGTATCAAATGATTTGCTATTCCTGGCGTACCCTCCTGTTGTCCCTTTGTCTCTGTTCCCAAAGGTCACCCTTCCCAGGAGCTCCTCCCGGGGGCTCCTTGGCCAGCCCTCCCTGGGCTCTGCAGTCCAGTCCTCCTCCTCCTCAGGGTTACCAACTTGTCTCTGCTTTACCAGTCCTTTCCCTTCGCCTCCCACATGCACAGCAGGGGTTATGATGGTATCAATCGATAATTAAGCTGTATAACAGGGCTATAAATCAATAATTAAGCTGTATAGCAGCCAGTGAGCTGCTATAACACACAACTGAAGTGACTCTGTTGAACAGTTGGTGGTGGGAGGGGATTCTTTGAATTTAAAGCAGCCATTGCTAAAGGTGAGTGAATGCAGGCCTGCTGCTCTCCCTTGCAGCTCATGGGGTGTCTGAGCAGCCTCCCGGGGAGGAGGGATCTGCTGCCAGGCCCTGCTGTCTGCTGGGACAGGAGCCCCGTGAGGAGGGGTCTCCAGGCACATCCCCAGCTGGCAAAGCTCAGTGCCCATGCTGGATGCCATGCCAAGGGGGGCAGATGGAGGACACCAGCTCTGACAGCCCTGCCAGCGGCACCCCAGGGCCTGGAAGGGAGTGTCTCCCATTTGGACTGGCTGAAGCCACTTGTGAAGTGCCACCGAGCACACCTGCACAGGTGACCCGGGCTGCAGGAGCAGCCTGGAGCCATCAGCCCACCAGGAGTTTATTATTTCTTCCCTGCCTTGTTCAGCCCCGGGCCTGGCACGGGCAGAGGCAGAGGAGCAGCTGCCTGTGGCTGGGAACGGTGACATGATGAATGTCCCTATTGCAGAGGGACACGGACCATGGCTGCTGCACCTGGGCCAGGCACAGCGACAGGGGCGAGGCAGCCAGAAATGGTTCTGCTGAGACATGCAGCTGAAAAAGATGCTTATGGAAACAATTACTTTGGAAATCACTTCCCTCTTTCCTGCTCAAAGCCATTACTGATCTCCTAATTAGGAGGCTCTAGCGAGGAGCATCAGCCTCTTCCCCGGGCAATGAGAGATGGACAAGGGGAAATGGCCTCAAGCTTCCCCAGGGGAGGCTCAGATTGCATTGTTAGGGGAAATTTCTTTACTGGAAGATTGATTAAGCACTGGAACAGGCTGCCCAGGGAAGAGGTGGAGTCACCATCCCTGGCAGGGCCCAAGGCTGGGCAGGGCTTGGGGCACCGTGGGACAGTGGGAGGTGTCCTGCCCACGGCAGGGTGGGAACAGGAGATCTTTAAGGTTCCTTCCAATACAAATCATGCTGGGATCCGGAGATCCTGTGGGCAGCGCTGGCCGCAGGAGCTGCCCAGCAGTGCCCCAGGGCATTCCCTTTTTATCTGTCCCTGGGGATGGCAGTGGCATTTCCCTGGCCACAGGCACTGACAAACAGCTCGAGTTCTTGGCTGCATTTCCCCAGTCCTGAACCTCCTGCGTTTTCCACAAACGCCTCCTGAGGACGAGCCTCCCGTGGCTCTGGCAGAGGGCCGTGTTGTGGGGCAGCGGTGCCACCCCCAAGGGCCATGGGGACAGTGGCTCACCCCCCCAGGCTGCCCGTCCCCACCTGCCAGCGGGAACACGGCGGCTCCACGGGAACCCGCGAGGGGCTGGGGACAAGGGAGCCCTGACGAGCTGTTATTAATTATTTGGAGCATGAGCGTGATCAGAGCTGCTGCTGCCAGAGCAAAGGAGGGATGGTGCGACCCCTCAGCAGGAGCACTGACAGTGCTGAGCTCTGTGTCGGGGCTGTCGCTTTTCTGGGACTATCAGATATCCCTTTCCATAGGGGCAGATGCTCATTTTTTATGAGCTATTTAAGACACTGTCTCTGGAAGTTTTCTTATTTTTTCCCTGTCTGAACCTCATAAACTGGGCTTCTGCTCTACAGAGATAAATTTGATTTATGTGAGAAACATTCCCTAGCACAGTGGGCTTTGCCTTAAACCCCGTATCTCGCTGTTCAGTGGTGCTGTGGCTTAGCTTGGTTTATTTTCTATCCTCTAAGTGGTGAATTGAACTTTCAGAAATGAATGGTTTGGTTTATCTGATTTAGCATCTTGAGCAAAGTACTTTTGCATCAAATAAATGCAGGCAGTGGGAGACCCTCCAGACACTACTTTATTCCAAACATTTTCAGCACCGGTTTCAAGACCAATTAAGTAAC
The DNA here is from genome assembly GCA_013397895.1 of Origma solitaria. Lineage (NCBI taxonomy): Eukaryota > Metazoa > Chordata > Aves > Passeriformes > Acanthizidae > Origma > Origma solitaria. The sequence goes on along the minus strand of VZRL01006300.1, from coordinate 147,831 downwards.
CCATGCCTGGACAATGCTAAATGCTCTGGGATCAGAAGCTTTTCCCTTCTGTGGAGGGTTTGAGGGGATGAGGAGAGTGCTGAGCATGGTGCTGGGCAGGGACCAGAGCGCCTCTGGCTCCCTGAGCTCTCCTCTCGTGCAGTATCGCCCAAAACTCCCGGCTCCTTCTGGCCTTGCAGGGTCTGGAAAGAACAAAAGTAGAACCAGCCCAAGCCTGAGGTGCCCCATTGTTTCTGAATTCACAGAAGGCACTGCGGGAAGGGGACGAGCAATCCCAGGAAATGCAGCCGGGTGTTGGTGACCCTGCTCTGTGGGAGCGGCTGCGGGTGAAAGCTCAATGGTGACATTCAGAGAAGGAAAGCACAGCATGGTGTCCATGCTCAGGGGCACAGGGGATGCACTGGAACCCACCGGAGCAGATAAGTGAGGGGAGGCAGGCACGGAGAGGCTGTCGAGGGTGTGGGATGTGTCCCCAGCCTGGGGACCAATGGCCAACCCTGCAGCAGTGCCACCCCTCAGCACCCAACACCTGCAGCTGCACTCACCTCCTCTGGGGAGGGTTCTCTACCTGAAAGCTTTCAAGTAGAAAGACATTTCAGGTCCTGAAAGACTTTTCCCTCATGACTCCAAGGATAATTTGATGTTTTTGGGATGGGCACACTGGGTTGGATAGGTTTGAGGAAAATAAACTAAACTGGTTTGGGTTAATTAATCTGCAGCTCTGCCCTGCAGTGAGAGAAGAAAATACTTTTCTTCCCTGCCAAATCTAACAGATCATTTGATATTTTCTTCATTCTTTTTTAAAGGAGGGTGCAAAATTTCCACAGAGATATTAGCGGTTTCTATCAAACTTCTCCATCGGAGTGCAGAAAATCTCAATGATTGTGAGTCCAGCACCTCAGTGTATCCACCTGTATTCCCAGCAAGTCTTCAAGCATTACAAATGTACTCAGTCATAACAATGGAAGGAGTTTTCTACTGTAATGTGGAAACACATCAAACATGGAAAAATTTGACTAACTGTCCTTTGACCTAGAAGAAATGTTGAAAATTTAAGTAAGCTCTCAGCTATGTACAGACGTGATCCTAATCCCTCTGGAAATAATGTGAGCATTTCTGCTGACTGGAAAAGACTCCAGAGGAGCCCAGGAGCTGCAGGCTCTGCGCTCTCACCTCACGCACACTCAGTGCTCCAGAGCCACCGCCCTCTCCCACAGCTCATGGAGCATTTGTGAGCACTCTGAGTCTCCAGGGAACGTCAGAGGGAAAGCACGGACATGCAGAGCTAATCTGAGGGTGCAGATTGCTCTGAGGTGCAGCTCCCCAGTGTGACAGTCCCTCCTGGGAAGAGGAAGCAGCAGCAGGTCATGGGGAGCAGTGCCCTTCAGGTGCTGCAGGAAATGGGAACGGGACGGAGCTCAGGACACTGCCAGAGACACCAACAGGGACAGGCGGTTCACCCCGCGGCGTTAACACCATGGGATGGAGGCTCCAGAGCAGCAGCTGGGCTTGCCTTCAACGGCGTGAAGTGGGGGAGTTGAGAGTAACCGCAAACCCAGTTTGTGTTTTCCTGATTTCTGTTCTTTTTCTGTCTGATCAGAAGTGTTTGTGAAGCGTTTCTGGAGAGACTGAGGGCAGAGCTGCCAGCCCTGCCCGCAGGAGGGGAGGCAGGGACACACAAGAGCCCTGACCCCAGCACCCTGCAGGCTCCACCAGCCTCGGGAGGTGCCACAGGCAAAGCCATTCAGGAGGAATTTCAGCAGGAATTTCTCCATGGAAAGGGCGCTCAGGCCTTGGCAGGGCTGCCTAGGGAGGTTTGCAGTGCCCATCCCTGCAGGTGGCACTCGGTGCTCTGGGGACAGCGTGGGGATCAGGCACAGCTTGGACTCCATGGTGTTGGGGTCTTCTCCAATCTCAGTGATTCTGGGATTTGGCTTTAAAAATGGAAGGTTGTTACAGAAGTATTCCCAGGTGGCCTCTAACACCACCCGAGAAATCAGATAACCTTAGCAAAGCCTTTCTGCACTCACAGTGCAGCCATGGCCAGGCCATGCCCCAGCCTGGCCACTCCAGAAAGGACCCCCAGCCCTGCCCTGTCCCCCTGCAGCCTCGCACAGGAGCAGCTCCCGCGGAAACAGCGCAGTTTGGGGAAGCAGAATGCTCTGCTGCTCTAATCACACTAATTGCTTGAGACATTTCCTTTCTCCCTTCCCTCCTGCACCCTCCTGGGCCCTTTTACCATCAAATCAGCTACAGAAACAAAGTAATTTTGTCAGGGAAGCAGCTTCTTAAGGCGTGAGGCTGCTCCGTGGCACAAGAAAACACAGAACCCAACCAGGTCCTCCTGCCCTGTGTCCTGACAGACAGATTGACCCCAGCAGGGCACAGGGGCTTTCTCTGGTGGGGAAGGGGAGGGAACCTCAGCAGCCTGTGGCTCAAAATCCCTCCCTGGGGTCTCTTCTTCTCAACTCAACCCCCAGCCACAAGGAAATGGTCTAGAGCTCATTTTTGGGAGGCGTTTTCTGGTGCTGACACAGGGACCAGCTGCTCAGGTCTCACCTAGTGCTCTATCTCAGCTTTATCTGGTGAAACCCAAATGCTGCAGCCCAGTTCCTTTGCTGAAGAAAGATAAATTACACTCTAAATGCATGTGTGACCTGCTGGTCAACGTAGTGTTTCATGGTCATTATTTATTGACTAGCTGTGAGGTCTGAATCTGCTCAGAGCTCTCGAAGCCAAGCTGGAGCTTAGAGGGGACGCACTTGGCCATGGGGAAGACCTGGGGGTGCAGGGTCTGGCCCCCCAGGGACTGATCAGCCCCATCCCAGCATCTCTGGTCAGCCCAAAACACGGTCTGGCCAGCAGCGGTTCCACGTGGTGCAGGCAGAAACAGGATGGATAAATAGAGGAGAAAGGCCCAAAGTGTGATTTAGAGTGTAAATGGTTTGGCTTTAGCCTAACACTTGAGTGAGTGAGAAAAGCTCCTGCTCACACCATTCTCAGCTTCCCAGAGCTGCTCAGGCCTGAGCCACCATGGCCCCATCCCGACTGTCCCTGGTGCCTCTGCCCCAGGCACAGGTGGCTCTGCCCAGGCTCAGGTGGCTCTGCTTGCAGGCACTCTGAAGCCACCCAAGGGCTCCTGGTGCTCCCTCCAGCTCTGCTCTCGGGCCGTCAGCAGCAGCTGCAGCTCCAGCAGAGCGATTCCAGCCAGAGCTGTTGGAGCTGTTGGGGTGGGACCCTGCCCTCAGCTCACGGCACACAGCGCCCAGGCCAGGTCACCCCCAGGCCGGGGGTCCCAGGGGTGGGGGAACAGGAGCAGAGCCCCGTGGGGAGCCAGGATGGGCCCCTGGGGTGCAGTGAGTATGGAGGGAGCAGCTCAGCAGCTTTGGCCCAGGAGGAAGCACCTTTTCCACACGGGAAGCCGCAGGCTCCTGGGGTCTGGGATGCTCGTGGAGGGTGCTGGGTTTAGCAGGATTTATCCACTTGCTGGGACTTGATATTGCATTTTACTCTCAAAATTCAACCTATTGCCTTCAAAAAATAGAACAAACCCTTATTCAATGTGGGAGATTAATCTGTAACACGAAATATTTAATTAATACAGTGAAATTTCATTTCATGGGTGCTTGCATTTGTGCTGTGATAAGCAGTAGCTGAAGATCAGGGATTCACCAACGACTGCCGACGACAAAGGAATCGTTCGTCTGCATCGCAGTCAAGCATAACAAATATCCAAGTAGTATTTTGGCATGGTCTGTAATGTTTGCTGTATTAGTCCTGTACATGAATAATTTACAGCTAAAGGTCTGTCTCGTTGCCATCACCAAATCAAAAGCCATTTGCTCTAGTTATGATATCACAGTGACAGCTTGGCTCTGGCAGCTTCCACTCTGCCAGCTGATGGATTTCACCGAGTTTAATAGATTTCTCTTACATATTAAGCAACAATAAAATTAAAAGCAGCATTAGCAGTATCTGGGACAGAGGCTCCCGTTTGGCTGGAGTCTGATCATGGTTTGAGGCGCCGTGGATGAGCTGAGCTGACACCTTGTCCCTGGCGGAGCAGCCCTGGGCTGCCCCATGCTCCCAGCAGAGCTGCTGGCCCTGCGCTCCCCCGTGCTGGGCAGGGGTGCCAGGGGGGCTGGGGCAGGGCAGGGGGGCCCAGGACCCTGCCAGCCCGCGGGACAGCCCAGGGAGCTGCTCACCTTGGCCTGTGCTGCCTTCCTGCAGGGAGTTTGGCACCAGAAAGGTATCACAAATCCCAAACCAGTGGAGTCAGATCCTCATTTACACGTTAAGCCTTTTTATATCTCTCTTGCTGCATATGAGGGCCATAAACCAAGCGGCAAAGTGATTTACTTGTGTTTCAAGGCCCCTTTACAGAGACAAAATGATTTATGGGGCCCCCATGCACATGACCAAGAGGCCCTTAATATTTAACAGCTGTAAAAATCCTGCACAACGCTGTGCATTACCCAGGCCTCCAAACAGATTAAGGTAACTCTGCATACACTGCGCCTGGTCAAATATTAATCATTGAATAATTTATCCTGTGAATTTATTTTGTTTTAAAAAAATCATTCTGGAGATAAATTTGCCTGCTCCAGTGCAAATACATATTTATGATGTGGTTATTGGTCTAATGTATGTTTTCTGGTATCCTCCTTTCAGGATATCCATAATAAAAGTCAAATCCATCGCTAGGAAAAGGAAGGGCGGAGAGCCCAGCAGAAGTTTTCTATGCAGGGCTGCACTCGGCTGGAGCCGCTGCCTGCGCCAGGGAGCTCTGAAATGAGCACTTGCAGGCTCTTTAAATATTGATGGCGTGGCTGGAACAGTTATGAAAGCACTGGGAGAGCACTGGGAATGATGGAAAAGCCCCAACACGTGGAGAGGAGCACGCAGGGATCCCGACAGGGCCTGGGACGTGCTGCCACCGCACCCACTGCCCACACCCAAACGAGTCCCCCTGCCCCGAACAAACCCCAAAGGAGCCCCCACACCCCAAAAGAGCCCCCCAATCCACAGCAGGCCCAGCTCTGCCCTGCAGTGTGGGAAGCAGTGCCGTGGCACGCGGAACAGGCACACACAGGGCTGGCAGAGGTATTTGTCTCCCAGCACCTTCCAGCTGTGACCGAGGACAGGGACCTGGTGGCACGAGGCACAGCCAGCCCTGGCCCCGGGGCATCCTCAGCCTGGCTGGGGCTCACGGCTCGATGGGCCAGGCCAGGTGTCACCCAAAGGTGCAGCCAGCGTGCTGGTGACACCCAGGTGGTTAGGGGAGCAGCACTCACACCAGAAGGGCTCTCCTCCCTTCCCAAGCCTTGTTTGGGAACCTCTGCTTAAAACATTCTGATGGTGAACTGAAAGGAAAGCTGTGAGATTTTGGAAGTCATTAGCATCCTGGGAGAAGCAGAGTCAGCTTGGAGTCTGCGCTGGAAAACAAATCCACAGGATCCTGGAGCACTTCTGAAATGTCACATGGACGAGCCCAAAGGGAGCAGAGCTCAGGCAGGTCAGCTCACCCAGCAGAAGACTGACCCAGCCCAAGAGCCAAGGGCAGATCCAGCAGCCACGGAGTGCATCAGCACATCTGAGCTCCATCCGTGCTCGATCGATCGCCTGAAACTCCGTCTGAGTCCTCACATCCCCTGCATGCCTCCGAACAGCGCAGATCCAGGCAGCTTTTAAAGGGATCACAGCAATGTGATTGTTGGATCAAAGCCCTGCCCCGCTGGCTCAGCTGTGCTGATCTCCCCACAGCAGAATGTTCTCTGTTCTTTGGGGCCTGATGCCTCCTCCCTCCCCTCTGTGCTGCTGCTGGGCATTGCCCCTCGAGCCTGGGGACCCCTTTGACCCTGTCCCCCCTTCAGAGCCATGGGCAGCACAGCCCAGCACGAGCACTTCATCCACATCCAAACCGAACCAAAGGAAGCCTGAGCTTCCCTTGCTCCCATGGCACCAAAACCCCACAGTAACACTTATTTAACTTATTTTGAGTTCTTCTTTATGAGTTGGCTGGCAACATTGGAATTGTCTCTTGGAGCAAGATTCTGCTCTCTCAGGGTCACGTTACAGTCACCAGAGGTGTCTCTAGAGCCACCCCTTTCCCACCAGAACTGAATTGCTGGGCCATTCATGCTGCAGGACCAGGAGATTCCAGCTACCCTCAAACCAGAGGGGTCGGAGAGGTCACTCAGCAGAGCAGAATATACCCTGGAGTGCATCCTCACCCCCACCCCCTGACACAGCTTGTGCTGCTTTGGCGTGTCAATCCATCGGGATTTGGGCTGTCAGATACCTCCTGGTGCTCCCACGGCACCACACTGAGCTCAGTGAGACCCTGCCCAGCCCTCTCCAGGGAGCCCAGGCAGCAGGACCTGCACTGCCAGCCAGAAAGAAAGAACTTTAACTTTCTAGCAAACTGTGAGAGCTCCTCCATCCCAGCAGCCAGCCCACATTCCTTCAGGAGAATATAAACTTAATTTTAAAACATCTGGGAAATTCCATTAAGTGATTTATCCTGCAACTGATGAAACTGCAATTTATTCCAAAGCCCAAACCAGGGTTAGCTCAACAGTAAAATATTTGACACTGAGGACTATTGTAACAGCAAAAAGCCTCCATCTCCAATTAGGCTGAAGTGGGAGACCACGGAACAGACACGTGGCCCGGCCAGAGCGCAGGGATGGGCATGCTCAGGTCACCACAAACAGCCTTCAAATGCAGGGAGAGGAGAGGTTCAGATCACTCCAGGGGCCCAGGTGAAGCAGCTCTATCCTGCTCCAAAGCAGAGAGCTCTCACCTCTCCACAACCTTCTGCCGAGAGCAGAGAGCTAAATATAGCCGTGATCCATCACCTGCAGCCTCCCCTGCAGCAGCGCGGGCGGCAGGAGCAGTGCAGGGAGGGAACCTCTGCTGCAGGAGCTCTGCTGCGGCCCCTGGACAGCCCTGGACAGCCCTGGACAGCCCTGGGCAGCTCTGGGCAGCCCTGGACAGCCCCAGCAGCCCTGGACAGCCCCAGCAGCCCTGGACAGCCCCAGCAGCCCTGGGCACCCAGCGCAGGGCAGGGCCAGTGCCCGGCCAGGGCTGCCCCGTGAGTGTCCAGTGGCTCCCGCACTGCATGGGCACTGACACCCTCATTGGTCTCATGAACAGCAAGAGAAGAACATTCTGCCCTTTTCCTGTGCTGGGTTTTTTGGGGTTTGTTGTCAAAGGGCTGTTGGCAGGTCCCAGGTCCTGGCTGGACAGCATTCCCACCCTCTGCTCTGCTCACGGATTCACATACAGCAAGGCATGAGGAAGCACACTACTGCCTGGAAATGTTTAGTTTGAAAAGGGGATGAATGGAAGAGGGAAGGAAGAAGAAATACTGTGGTGGATGGTGTTTATTTATCTTCTGCAAGGAAACAAAGACTTCCCGGGACTGAGCAGCTCAATTAGGTGCTTGCTGGAGTGACAGATTTACTGCTTGCTCAACAAATGTGTCTCAAACCAGAAGCACAGGCGGGATGAGAGAATTAGCAGAGGGATCAGGAGAGCCACAGATAACCCAGGTGAGGAACCACTGCCCTGCACAGCACCAGGAGCTCCTAGGAGTCTGGTCAGAGGGTTTGTTGTGCAGCTCTTGACTGGGAGGGAAGAATTGCCCTGAGGAAAAGACACAGCTCCCCACGCCCTGCCAGCTGGGCAATGCCCACTGAGCTCCCCCAGCCCCATTTCAGCCAGGTTTGTTCTATCAGATTCATCTCCAGCTGCTCTGCTGGAGATGGTTTTCCTAAAAACAGTGACAGAGCAATTACTTACTGCTTTGCCTTTCCTTGGTTCCCGCTCAGCCGGGGTGGGGCTGTCACTAAGCACAGTGTGGGTGCCACGCTCGTGTCAAAGCAGGACACGTGATGTGGCCTTGTCCCCCCGTCACACACATGGCAGAGCCCAGCTCTGGGCATTCTCTGCAGCTGCAGCTCCATGGGTACTCAGTTATTTAAACCTCAAAAACAGGTGCAGTCCCTCAGTCCAATGGGCAGCACTGCACCCCGTGCCCCTCCAGGAGCACAGGGAGGGCACTTTGCACCATGAGGACCCCAGTGAGCAGTGCCCAGCTCCCCTGGGGAGGGCTGTGGTGGAACCACACAGAGGATCACCTCCGTTAGGTGAGGCAGAGCTGCTCCCAGCCAGGCTCTGTGGCAGGCAGGTTTTGTTTCAGCAGACCAGTAGCAGTGGCAGGGATTCAAGATTTGCAGGTGCCCAGATCGAAGCTCAGCCCCTCCCGGTAGCAAAGCTCCCTGCAATTACGGCAGACAAATCACCACCCCTCCCTCAGTGCCCACACTGGGGTGATTTCTGGGTTTTCCGTTTCAGGCAGATTTTGAAAGGCACAAAAGGCCGTTGTGTGTGAAACTCCCGGGGATAATCAATGACAGTTGGGTCCTTACCAATCATTATGTGCTCAGAAATCTTCACTTTTGTGATTAACGCATTGTTTCTTTGGCTCTCCTCTTGATTAACAGGAATCACAGAGAAACACTCATACATCCTATCATTACTGGCTCAGGAGCTCTGCAATTACAGATTTTAATTAATATCCTGGTTCATTTCAGGGGAACTCTGGCTTTAAGTCTACTTTTTTGGCGACCCAATAGCAGCCATGCCATAGATGGAGAGTTTTGGTCCCGCAGCCTGGGGAAAGGGCAAATGAGAAAGCACATTGCTCAGGAAAACTTTGTGCTTTTATTCTGAAATCTCCTTTTCCAAACAGAACCTCTGGATTTAACCCAAGCCAGGTAGTGATCTATCTCCCCTACCCTCATTGCAAAGGCATCTGTTCTGCAGTGTCACAAATGGCCACGTGCAGTTTTTGGGGAGGTCACCATGACAGCTCTCCAAAGTCATTCTTCCAAAACATCTCAAGTAGATGCCAGCCCTGCCACCACCACTACACACAGCACCGAGGGTGTTTTAAGCTGGTTTTTTTTTTTTTTTTGTATCTGGGACCTGTTCTGGGCTTTGGCCAAATGTTGGTGCGGCATTAAGCTGGCCATAGGTGAGTTTCTCTGAATGCAAATTTTAAAGCTGAGTCTGGCCAGGACCGGGATGATGCTGCAGCTCCCACTCCTGCAAGGACCACCATCTTTTCCCCACTTGGATCATTCCCTTTTTTCCTCATCCTTTCTCTTCATGTCTCCTCTGCACAGCTGACTGTTCAGGCTGTCCCTCTCCCGCTGGGGAAGCAGGGGAGCTGAAGCTCTGCCTGGGGCCAGCCCCACGCACAGAGCTCCTCTGAGCCCCACACCAAGCTCAGCTCTGCTGCAACCTGGGACCAGCTCACTCGACATCCCAATGGCACCCAGAGCACCACGGCAGGAGCAGGAATCCCATCACACATCAGAGCCAGAGCAGAAATGGGAGTTCTCCCTGAAATCAGACACAAACCAGTGCTGGAACGTGCCCTGCAAGAGGGATGTGCAGGCAGAAGTAAGGCAAGAAGGAAACTATTGTATTTTTAAAATAGGGGAACATTTCTGTGGGGAAATATAAATTGCTTTCAGTCTTGAAATGTCTTTTTTTTTGGCCAAGTCTTCCCATGTTAAAAATGATGGATAGTCTTATCTCTGTACAATCTCCTGGCTGTTCTCATAGGGAAAATGACCTGGTGCCATTGCCAAGTTCCAAACTGAGGCCTGCCAGTGCTTTGGATCCAATTTGTCCTGCTGCAAAGTGTGAGTCAGGGGACTTGCATTTTAGGCATTCCTGAGATTCGGAGAAAGATTTTTATCCTAAATAAGAAATAAGCCAAGCAGACACTGATGCTACAAATGCCTTGATATGAGCATCCACTTTACCTCAGCCTGCAGGCATTTCCCTGCCCCCAGCCCCAGCCTTTCCCTTGGCAAACATGGTCAGGAGCTGAGGGCAGGACCCCTCACCTCTCTGGGGGCTGCTGCTGCTGCTCTTGCCCTCAGCAGCCCGGGCTGGCCAGGACAGAGCTGCCCATTCCCCACACAGCCCTCTCTGCAGTGCCAGCTACAGCCGGTGGCATCAGTGTAAACACTGCATGTGCCACCCAAAACTACAGCAAAAAAGCCAGGAGCAATTACTTAATGGCTTTGATCTGTGCTCTGGTGAGATCCACGGAGCATAATTATATTCTTGCTTTAAAAATAAGGAAGAAGAAAAAAAGGGCTTTATTTTGATGTTTTAGTGTTTGCTTCCCAGCAATATGTGCTGAAGGGGAACTATGATAATTTATCTTCCCTGTGCCTGCTTTCTACAGCTGAAAAAAACAGGAATAGTGCCTGTGCATTTGCATTTCATTTTTAGCTCAAGCGCCTCGACGAGGATTCAGCCAAACGAATCCGCACCGTTCGCAGTGAGAGCAGCTCAAGGAAATAAAACCTCCAGGGATGCTGACAAAAACAGGCATTAAAATCAGGATCTGCTCTTCCGCGGGGAAAGGAGCCCAGCACTTGGAACAGGATTCAAAGTTCACTGAACTCCTTCCACAAGCTCTGCAGGTTCTGAATGGCTCCCCAAGGCCCAGGGATGGATTGCAGCCCCTCTGCAGACCCTGCCGGGGCCAAATTCACGGCAGGACCTGAGCCCCCCTGTCCACGGCAGAGCAGTGGAGCACAGAAGTGCCTGGATGGTCCATGGCATCCCTGCCCCGGACAGCACGGGGTGGGTGCCCAGGGACTCCAAGTGCCCCTGCTTTGTTCAGAGTGGATCTGGCAAAGTCGCCCTCGAGAGTGTGGAAATCCTTCATTTCCCACTTGCTCCGGGAAAAGTGAGGAATACCAGCCAGCTGCGCTTTTTACTTTTACTTTTTTCTTTTTTTTCCTTACTTTCCCTTTACTCTCTCCACGTCCAGGCGAAGCCCTGTCCTGCTCCCCCCGCTCCGCTGCCTCCAGCCCCGCGCTTTCCCGCACGGAGGTTTTCAGTCTGGGTTTAACCCTGCCTTTGTCTGAAGGTCAGCCGGGCTCCGAGGGAGCGGTGCAGGCGCAGGGAGGCCGGGCTGGCTCTAATCCCCGCTCCCAGCGAAGCAGGGGCCGCTAATGCAGCGCTTTCAAGCCCTTCCCCGTGCCTCTTTATCTGCGAGCGCAGCCGCCGAAAGGAGCGGCTGAAAGCAGAGGTGGGGCTGAGCCGGCCCAGAGCCCAGCGGAGCAGTTTAATTACCGGCCTGAGCCCAGATAGAAAGCTTTCATCTTTTGATACCGCCGAGAGGACAGAGGAGCGGCAAGCGATCTAAAAGGTGCCCATTGCCCCGGGCTGGCTTTCACCGGGCACCGCCGCCTTTGTTCCTGCTCCTTTGGCTCCGTCCATTCAGTCCGTCACAATGGATTGCTTATTGCGTTTGAAAGGGTGGGAGGAAAAGCTACTCCCAGGAACACGCCTGCAGCCAGGGGAGATCAGCCGGAGCAGCTCCCCGGCTCTCCACGGCTTTTTTCAATCAAGGCTGCTCCAAATTGCCGTCTGAGGCAGCCTGGCCGGCGAGGCTGGGGCGACAGCCACGGCCAGCAGGAAAAGTCACCCGCAGGTTTCCTTCCCGGCCAGAACAGCAACAGGCAGGGCAGCACGCTCAGAGCCTCCATCGGGCATTTCTAGGGCACAGATGGTCCCTCCCGCAGCAGCAGCTCCACACCGCTGCGGAGCGCCGGCCCCAGCTCCTCCTCGCAGGGCCGGGCTCTCCTTTCCATTTCACAGAGCACATGCAGACACAGACTCAGCACTTCTGGAGCTCTTGGCAGCAAAGGCTGAGCTCTTTCCAGGGCATCACCACCAGGGCATCTCCAAGAACCCACACGGAAAGGGGGAGTTCACCCTGGGGACCTGCCCGGCTGTGGGAGCACAGGGCTGGGCTGGCTCTGCTGTCCTGGGGGAGACAGGAGGTGGCACAGCAGCATTTCCCCTCCAGACCCCTGCAGATCATGGAAGCACAGAATCCCAGAATGATCTGGGTTTGAAGGGACCTTAGAGCTCACCCAGTCCCATCCCTGCCACGGACAGGGACACCTTCCACCATCCCAGCTTGCTCCAAACCCCAGCCAACCTGGCGCTGAAAAAATTGTTTGTAAAGCTTTCCTTGCTTTCACCGCAAACCCCTCACACTCAGAACAACTTCATCAGTTTTCCATTGTTGTACAACATCGAATCTAGAGCACATTGCAGGAGGCGATTGGGAAGGCTCACGGCATTTCCAGTTAATCCAGTTCATGCAGGAGCATCACCCCCAATTCACCCTCCTGCAGGTGGAATTTTGCTATTTCCTGAACAGAAAGGTAAGGTAACCCAAGCATTTCATTTTGCTGAAAAAAGCTTCATAGGAAAAAATAAATCTGTCTTCCTTCGAAGCGTGGTGGTTGTTTCTCTGGAGCAACATGAGGTAAGTGACACAAATAGCTATGAATGATTCTTTTCCGAGAGCACCTGTGTGGCCATTTTTATCCGAGACAGGAGGAAGCAGCAGCCTCAGACACAGAGTATTTTTGGTGAAATATCTCAGGAGCACTTTGAGGTAGAAATGACTACACCAGCTCCCCTCCAGCAACAGATTGCTTTCTAATTCACAGAATGCAAATGCAGATGCTGTTCCTGGCGCTCAACCAAATTATTGCACAACACATTTGTTTCTAGAGGAGCAGCATTTAATACAGAAGGAATGAAAGGGAAAACAATACCTGCCATCACCTGTGTTTCCCTGGGTTTGTTATTTCTACATGTGACACCACAAAGATCCTAAACTGACAGCAAACAGCAGCCCTGGAGGCACCTCAGGCTGCCTGTCCTGGAAAAATGAACACGGAGGAAATGTAACAACTATTTCCATGAGGCCCAATCCTTCAGCACCACAGTCATCTTGAGGGTCCCTTTGTAGGATGGGGTCACCCAACACAAGCTCTGCCTGGCTCCTGTGGCTCAGCTGGGAGGCAAAATGGTGAAGTTAAAAATCTTATCAGAGCCAGGGATTCACAGTCTCCCACATCCCCTGACATTTCCAACCACTTGAGTGGATCAGGATTTAAATGCAAGGCTCGCCTTCCTTCAGCTGTAACATTTCCCCCTCTTGAAAGGAGCCTGGTTCTCCCCTAGAATGTCATCAACAGCCTCATCCACAGCCACATTCCCTGCAAAATGCCATTGGAAAACCAAGGATTCCTGACTTGCCAACTCCTCGCACAAATCGCTTCTTATCAAAGAGGCATTGAAGTACATAATACAATTACTCAAAGAGCAATTTTCTGGTGCCAGAGCCAGTATTTTACTGTGTTTACTGAGACTGAACACTGTCAGTAAGCACTGATGTGATACTTGTCCCTCCTTGGGGCTTTTCCTTCCTCCTCCTGCTCTGTTCAGCCCAAGCCCCAGACAGCGTGGCTGGGGACAAGGACAGGCTCAGGGCTCCTAGAGATGGACAGGAGCCCCGGAGCAATCACCTGATATAACAGGCATTTGGTGCATGTTTTACATAGCACAAACATGTATGTGCACAATGCAGGTGCTGTGCACTGCCGAAGACTGAAGATATTTGGTGCTTGAGTTCATCAAATCGACCTGACCCTCGGAGGCCTTGAGGAGCATTTCATAACCCTGGGAATTGGATCCACCTCCTTTCAGGTGACAGTGACACAGCTCCCTAGCCTGAGGATGTGCTGGCAGCTCAATGTAATCACAGCTCTCCGCAGGCAGCCTCACCTTCCACATCTTACTGTTGGTAAATTATAAACATAATATCCAGATTTTTATCTATTTATCCAGGTTTCTGTACATACAATAACCTTGTTTACCTAGGCAGGATGGTGTGGGCACCAGTAAGCCAATATTTGATGAGTATTATCTGAACTTTAAATGCTATTCCTAATAAAAATGTCAGTTTGAAAATCAATTAAATCCCATGGAACCAGATTCTCAGCAGAGAAGAATCGGTTCATTTCTGGGGAAGTCAATGAACTTAAACCAATTTACACAGCTGCTAACACCACCCTGACTGTGGATCAACAACAAATCATCTCTGCTTCCCTCCCTTTCAGCAAAAACACATTCCTTGTTCAAACAGAGAAAGCTTTGCTGAAAGGGACGCCACCTTCCTGGTTTTAACGCCACAAAACAAAACTGGGCTGTGAATGCCTTGCCGTATCCAATGTCAGCTGCACTCACACAGTGGCTGTGGTTGGAAGAGATCTCTATGATCATTGATCACCTAATTCACCGCTAGCCCATCTCCCCAAGTGCCACACCCACACGTTTTTTTGGGCATTTCCAGGGAGGGGACTCTACCACTGCCCCGGGCAGGGCAAATTGTGTCAGGGCTTTACAACCCTCTCGTGAAGAAATTTTCCTAATATCCAATCTAAACCTCCCTGGGGCAACTTGAGGACATTTCCCCTTCCCTTGGCCGAGGTGTCCCTATTTCAAACTCATGTGTGGAGTCTGAGTCAGGAGCCTGAGCTCCGGGAGTGTCTCCCCAAGGCTCACGAGGGTTTGCCAGCCAGGGTTCTGCAAGCAAAGAGTCTGACAAAACTACTTTTTGTTCACTAATATTAAATCTAAACCTCCCAATTTTTATGGCCCCCGAGGTGTCCCACACAAGTAATTCCTGCCAGCTTTATGAGCCCAAATTCCAAACACTGACAAGGTGATTTAGGAGGATGTGGTGAATTCTGCCTGCTCCTGATGAGCCGCACACAGCCCGGGAGGAGGCACCGCCTGGGCACAGATCGCTGCTGCTCTGCTCTGGGCCCTCCCCATCCAGCTGGTGCTGGGCTCTCGGGGGTCAGAGCCCCAGCCTGGCAAGAGGCGTGGGATGGAGCAGAGCAGAGGCTGACAAACACCAGCACAGCACAAACCCAGCGTTACACCCACCGCAGCTCCTGCGCCAGTCCAGCTCTCCATCTCCTGAGCCCCATTTCCTCTGTGCAGGAACATGGACGCACTGTACCACAGATATTTAATTACAGGTAGCTAATGAAAACACCAAAGTTAATCAAAACCTCAAGGTAACGTGCACAAACCCAGCAAGGGACCTTTTTACACAGAAATGAAAAAATAAGACAGCAAATACTCGGGGCAAAACTTTTAATGCTGCTTAACTGAATTCATTCAGGTTAATTAAATCCTTTCCAAATCATTATTTGTTTCCTGTTTGTTACAGAACACATCACAAAGCACATCCCCCCACCACTCTGCAGTTACTCAGCCTTGCCTCCTGTGTCTGATTTGAGGCTTCCCAAGCTCTTGTAAAACACAGGAGAGAGTTTAAGTGTCACCATGTCTCCCTCAGAAGCTGAGACACTGATCTCGGCTTAAAAGAGAAATATCAAAAGTCAAAAGGCAAAGGTACAGAAGCAACAAGATTAAAGTTCAGTGAGAGACCGAGGTAGTTTTCCAGGGAAGCTCCCTTCCCGTGGGCTGGCACGGCTGGACATTGCTGTGGCCAGGAGTGGCACTGGCTGTGATGACATTTTACCATCCCTGCATTGGGAAACTTGGTAAGCAAGGGATTTAGAGGTACAAAATAAGCATCTAAAGTTCTGTGTTTCAGCACATGGAAGACAGACGCTATTTTGTGTTAATAGTCCATTCCAGAGTTACCTGTGGAAGAGACAAATCTTGCATCTGCCTCCAAAGCACCTGCAAGGTCCCATTGTGCTCCTGCCCCAGAAACTTTCCCGTGCACTTCCCCCATCATTAACAAAACTTCCTCCAAAGTGTGGCATTTTCTTTAAAATTTAAATTTACCCCAATAGTTATGGAAATTCACAGGGGTTGCTAACTAGAAGACCCAAGCAGAAATTCAACAGAACGTGACTTCTCTAGCTCTGTTTTTCATATGCAGTGTCAGGGCCAGGAGGAAGCCTTAGGCCTCCCCTGCCACATCTGTCCTACATCCACAAAAGGTTCATCACCAGAATTTTAAGAGACATAAGAAACTGGATTTTTTAATTTCACCATTAAGAAATTCAGGGCGGGCCTAATTGTGAGAAAGAATAATTAGGCATTTGCTGGGGAGTCTAAAGGGGGGTGGACATAAAGATTTACTACACGTCTCCCATGGAGCCATCACCTCTTCTCAGGAAATGGGAGATTTTAGCTGAGTTTAAATTCTTCGGTGGGCTTCAGCACAGGTTAATGATGGCTCATGAGATGAGCTACGTATTATTCATGAACTTCAAACTACTTTAAACTACTGAGAAACATTTATTGAACTTTGTTCCAGACTGGATGTACTCTGGTCTGGTTGACAAGGTGGGATCAGTCACAGGTTGGACTCGATCTCGGAGGTCTTTTCCAACCTTCCTGATTCTATGCTCTCATTATCTGAAGCAATTATCAACACACAGAGAACCAGAATAATTAGCACATCATTACTAATAAATCGGAGTCATCAGCTAAAAGACACAAGGCAGTGGTATTGCATAAACCCCCATCTGGAAAGGCACAGAAAATCCGGGGGAATCAGTTAAGCCCAGGAGCGGCGGGGCTTGGGGCCGGGGTGATGTCACTGCAGGAAAACAAAGCCAGCATCCCGAAGGGAAGGAGCAGCCCTCCATCCCTGGGTTCCACCCCGGCAGGACCTGCTGCTCCCCCAGCCCATCATGCACCAAACGCGCATGGAACAGGAATTGATGAGGAAATTAATAATTACCAGCTTCTAAGCAAATTCCCTGAACACGCAATTATTTCACCCCAAAACGCTCCTGAGCAATCAAAGACAAGATGGAGAACAAAGCATTAGCAGAGAATTGTGTAATCAAATAATTATTTATAGAGTAATTGGCACTGGAAGAGCCGCGTGTGGGCCGAGAGAGGCAGAGCTCGGTGCTGCAGAGAGGCCCCACAGAGCCCCGCAGCTCCCCCGGGCCGGAGCGCCCCGCACGGCTCCGCACGGCTCCGCATGGCCCCGAACAGCTCCCCGGGGCCGGAGCGCTCCCCGCACGGCCCCGCACCGCTCCGCACGGCTCCGCATGGCCCCGAACAGCTCCCCGGGGCCGGAGCGCTCCCCGCACGGCCCCGCACCGCTCCGCACGGCTCCGCATGGCCCCGAACAGCTCCCCGGGGCCGGAGCGCTCCCCGCGGCTCCCCTGCCCGCGTGTGCCGCAGCCCCTGGGAGCCCCTGCTCCTCGTTAGGGAGCAGCCGAGCGGAGCCGTGCCGGCCTGAACGGGCGCTGCTGTCTCAGGATGTGCTTCGCTGCAGCCTCCTCGACACGCAGCTTCGCAAACACAGATAAATCACTCCCGAACGCAGCGGCGGGGGATGGATCCCTGCGCCCGGAGCGGCCCAGGTGTCCACGGCAGCTCGGCCAGCTCGCCATGGAGCGGGCTGACCCCAGACAACGGGGAATTCGGACCCTGAAACTGCCCCGAATGACATGGAGCCTCCAAAAGCATCACATTTGCGATGTGCATTCAAAAAAACCACTGAACCTGCAGCCCCACTGCTGCATCCCTCCGGGGATAGCAGGAATACAGCCCTGCCACGACAGCTCTCCTCGGAATGTAGGGGGAAAAAAAGAGGTTAGAATTTGCCTTTAGCAATCAGGTTTGCATCTGCTGAGCATCTACACCCCCCATCTCACACTGGTTGTTGTACTGTCACCTCCTGCCACTTCACCACGCCAGGGCTCCCAGAGAACACAGCGTTTGCAGCAGCTCCTGGGCTTGTGGCCACATCCCTCCTCAGCCCGGGGACAGGGGCTCCCACACAGCTCCCACCCCCAGCTCCTCGGCTCCTGGCTCTGGGTGCTCAGGTATTTGCAGATGGACTCTCAGTTTCACTCCAAAAAGGACTGAAATCAAAGCAAGCAGAGACTTGGGGGCCCTGGGCAGTGCTGATGGGCAGTGGCTCAGAGCCCCTGCAGAGAGCACAGTGCTGATGGGCAGTGGCTCTGACCCCCCACGCACAGCTCGGTGCAGCTTTTAGAGTCCGTGTGATTTCCCTGCACATGGCTAACACCACACCAACACTTCTGTGGCTTCAAGCAAAGCCCTCTCTGCAATAAAACTGGGAGAAAGCAGTGAGTGACTGCAGACCACAAATACAACACCACCTCTTCCTAAAAGGCATCTTTGATTGGATTTTGTTGGCCTGAGGAGCCACTTGTGCAACTCCTTCTTTCCCCATCTTCCCAATCCAACCACTCCCCTGATCGCAAAATGCTCCCAGCAGCACCAGCAGCCTCAGGTGCTGCTCCTCATTCCCTGTCACTCCAGCCCCTCTCACGTGCGCTTTTTGGTGGTGAAAAGGGAAAAAAAGAGGAGTCAGTGAATGCAGAGCAACTGTCCATCCTCTCTGCTTTCCCTAGTAAGAGCATTTTCTCCCCTCTGAACGGTTAGGTACCAGTGGCCATAAAATGGCAACATTAAAACACTGCTGGAAGTGGAGAGAAATACGACTGCAGATGTGATGGGAATGTGTGCACATGCAGAACTGCAGTGTCCGGAGCGCCTGGTCTGGGAGCCAGGAAAATCCCAGCCTGAGAGGTAAGCTCAGGGAAGTGGCTGGGTGGAGGCAATTTGTGCACAGGAGATGGCCCATGGCAGGCACAGGGGACGTAGCGAGTGTGGGAAGAGCAGCTTTACAACACATTTTGGTGCAGCAAAGGAGCAGAGCCCAGAATCCCATTTCGTGCGTGTACCTGCATTACCCTGGGATGGATTACACTTGACAAAGTGCATTTCTACATCTCTTCAGCTCCTTTCAGCCCTCGCACACTTCTCCCAGCATTACCATCACCCACAACGCTTCCCACGGGCAACATATTGCTCCTACCACTCGTGCTTGTCGTGTGCATCGCAGTGATGCCACAAGCAGGGACAAGGAGGAAATTGCCCCATTTCAACAGAAAATAAGTTTGAGAAAAGCTGTTCTTATATTTGGCTGGATCATCAGTGCTCTGTGAACAGAGTTTGTGTAATTGTGGCAGCCATAAACATCAGAGCAGGTACTGCACACGGTAATGAGCTTATTTTTCACTATCACCGCTATCCTGTCTCAGAGGAATTTATTAATATAGATACTATAGAGCTATGCAGACTATTCCATTTTAAATCCTATCAATAACCCACGGCTAGAAAGGATTGGTGTTGGGGAAGGTGAGTGGAGGGCAGCACACCATTCCTTCTGCTGGCACCAGGGCAAGGTGCTCCGTTGGGCACTGCTGAAGCAAAGGCTTTGTGGAACCGAAGGAAAAGGCAGCACCCAAAACAGCTGGCTGCAAACACCAGCCTGGCATTTCTGGGTGCGCCCTCCACAATCACCAAGGTGCCAGTTTCCATTTCATGGGTCCAGTTGTCAGCACTGGCCTGGCATTGCCATGGCGTGGGGGCTCAGCGATGCCAGGACTCGCAGCACACCCAGACCCTTCCTGGGTCTCCATTAAAGGTATCAAAAACACAGAAAGGGGGCTGAGGGGCTGCATGCAAAACATGAGCCCCAAATGTAAGGGGCATCATTACAAATCTGTTGATGTCCTCAAGGCCTTTGTAAGCACAAGAGCTCCTGTGCTGCTTGTGGCCTCTCCAGAGCAGCAGTAACAGGCATTGATTTCTGGGTTTAGATCCATTTGCCCTGAACACTTGCTTGGGTTATAAATGCAAATCAAAACACAAGTGAAAGAGAAGACAGTTCCGTGGTGTTCGGCTGGGGACGTGTTCACCTTCCCTGTATTGACCTGGGCTCATCTGAGCTGAGGTGTACAACACCCGCGGTCACCCCTGGGGACACCAGCCCAGGGACCACATCCTGGCCCAGGTGACACAAGGCACAGGCACTGCTGTCCCCACCACTGTGCCTGAGCCCAGGGGACAATGGGGACCCCAAGCCCAGGACTCACACCTTAACCTGTCACAGCCAGGACCTGCTGTCCTGTCCCACCCTGTCCCTTAGGAAGCAAAGGGACTGAAAAGTCACAGAATCACTGAGGCTGGAAAAGCCCTCCCAGAGCACTGAGTCTAATCCCCACCTTGTCCCCAGCCCAGAGCATTGAATGCCGCCTCCAGCCCTTCCCTGGACACCTCCAGGGATGGGCACTCCAAACCTCCCTGGGCAGCCCTGCCAATGCCTGACCTCCCTTTCCATGGAGGAATTCCTGCTGGTGTCCAATGCATCCAATACCTCCATAAACCCCAGACAGAACACACCTGCCCCAGACCAGCATCGCCCTTGGGGTGGTCACTGTTTCCAGCCAGAGACAATGCTGTTATAACCTGGAGATTTCTTCAGCCCACACATTTCCCACCCAGACACTCCCTGTCCCCCCAGCCCAGGGGGAACAGTGGCAAATTACGAGCTGGTGACTGATGGGGCAGGTCCTGTTCCAGGCACAGAGCCACGGCAGCTGAGGCGAAGGGAAGACATGAATGCTGTAATTGGAAGGTGCCTGGGAGTTGTCAGTGCTATCAACAGAAAGGCAATTACTGTTTGAAAATTAATCTTTTTTTTTTGTGTGTTACCCTATTGTTATTCCCTTTTTAATATCAGAATAAGCAAAACAGGAGATTACCTGGTGTGTTCTCCCTTGAGGGAAAATGCAGTTAAAATGGAAATGAGCGCTGGGCTGGCAGCACCTGCTCCTGCCCAGGGAAAGGTATCCCATACTAACTCCAAGGCCAGGCTGAGCCCCTCCACCTGAATTCCTCTGCCACCTCATTTCCCAACACAGATCCACTCCTCCACTGCCACCAGCAAGCCCGGTGTAAAGAGAAAAATGTCCCTGTCACCCCCACACCTCTCATCTGCTTCTTCGCTGTCCCTGTTTTCTCCAAGGTCATCAGAAGCTGACAGATGGTGTCTCAGTTGTGAGACAGATGTCTCAGATGTCCTTTCTTTCTGTCCCACCCCAAACTCTGAGTCCCAGTCCTGGCCACCACACGCTGCTGGAGCCTCTCCTGATCCCGCTGTGCCCGCAGGAGAGGAGGGACCTCTGTCAGCCCTTCCCACACGGGGCTCAGACAGCTCCTCTCTTCCAAACTCCACATCCTGACACAAAACCCCTCCTGAAATCCACCTTTTGGAGAATCCTCTCCCACAGCTTCGTTAGCTTTCTGTGCAGTCTCAAACTGTCTTGTTTGTCTTTGCTTCTCATTCGTTTCTGCGTAATTTCATCCCTCAACACATCTTTAATTAACAGTTCTGTGCTGATGACTCACAGATGCATCTTTCAGCTCCAGACACCTCTCCTTCAGTTCAGCCCCCAATGCAGCCACCCTCCCATCCCTGGGAAGCTCTGTCCTGTGGGGCTGGGAACACTGAAGAGGCCCCTCTCTCTTTCTAGCTTCCCCACAGACTTCTCTCCCTTTCTGGGGCAATGTCTTGGCCATACAAATAACTCAGTCCCATAGTTTGGCATCACCCTCAGCTGGGGTGGCCTGGCTGCATCCACACCGTGCCAGCTCTTTGGCCAAAGGATGGAAGATGCCCTCCCTCTGCTATTTCCTTGTAAATAAAATTTCATCTCCACAATTACTAAATTCTGCTCTTTGGCTGTTCCACCTTCCTGCCATTCACACGCTGCCGAAGATCCTGGGAAAGGTCTCAGCCCCAGCTGTCACTTTAGTGTCCCCCTGCAAACCCTTTCTCTGCCTCCTCTTCCTCACAACCATGGACAGCTTTACCTCCTTCCTCTCTCCTGAAAGGAGGTTTGTGCTTATCACAGAATCCCAGGGTGGGTTGGGTTGGAAGGGACTTCAACACTCATCCCATAGCACCCTCTGCCGTGGGCAGGGACACCTTCCACTATCCCAGGGTGCTCCAGCCTGGCCTTGGACACTGCCAGGGCTGGAGCATCCATGGCTGTTCCCCTGGAGGCCCTTGGGGGAAGTGAGGCCTCGCCAGGACTGTTGGGAAGAGCCTCATCGTGACACCCAAGCAGTGACCTGTGTGGGGAAGGAGCTCCGAGCCCTTCATGCCTGCGAGTGCCAGTCCTGCCAGCCTCCAGGAGTGTGGCTCTGGGGAGCAGCAGCCAAGTTATCCCACGATTCTGGCTGTCACTACTCATAGCGAGCGACGGAGAGAAGTTGCAGGCTCCAAGGCAACTCACTCATGACTCAAAAAATTGTGTGTGGGGGTGGTGGTGGTGGTTTGAATTCACATTTATCCCATGCAAGTAAAAGAAAAACGAAACTTTGGCTCCTTTAGCAAATCATACAGTTGAGGACCAGCATCCAAAACCAAATAGAATAAAAAATTATGTTCTTGATGCAGCGGAGAAGAATGACACAGAATGAAGAGATGCCAGAAAACACAGGAGGAGATGAAAAGCTGCACTGACTGGCTGAGGAGACTGGGAAGGAGAAGCAAGGAAAACTGAGAATGGCAAAAGGGAATCATGAATGATGCCTGTTTCTTGTAAAAACAAATTTTAAAAAACCCAACAAAAAACAAAAACCAAACCATCACTTCCAGCCCAGACTTATTTTGGACTCGATGCTGTAAACAGGCTCAGGAACACAGCAGATGCCTTTCCCTGCACTGCCCCCCCAGCAGGAACCTGCAGCCCCTGGGGACCAGCACTGACACGAGCAAATGATGGCAGAACAGATTGCCTGGTGCCAGCCTTCACCTTTCTCCAAGACGGGAACAATCAGGGACATTTGATTGTTAGAGTGAGAAAGCCGTTTAACGATGTGTTGATGAACACAAAGTTAATTTTCCGATACATTTCCTACAAACTGTTTCTTTAGGAATTCTCCTCGGAGCCCAGAAAGCAGCTTGAAAGAGCTACTGTTAAATATTGACTGCTGCTCCGGGATCATTACGGAAAATGTGTTTGGGTTCTATTTTCCAGGGCATGTCGAGGGGGGCTGGGCAATTTCTGTCGGGAGAAAAGCCTTTCCTACCCCGGCAGGGAGGAGGGGGAAGCGGGACACACCGAACCGGTCACTGCTTGGTTGGTGCTGGGCTTTTCCTCCCCCAGAACTCTCCAATAAAGCCCAAGGGTAGCAGTTCCCTCAGCTGAGCCGAGCAGAGAGTGGAAATTCAATAGGAAAATGGAAATATCTTTCACTGCACCACAGGGGAAAGCGAGAGCAGGGCAGCGGGGACGGGGCACGGGCACGTGCAGAGGTGGCTTTGGGACAAAGAGGTCACAGGAGAGGGGAGGCAGGACAATAATGAACCCATCAGGGAGTGCCGCAGGCAGTGTCCGGGGGCACAGCCGCGGCGGGGCTCTCGGGGACCGGCAGGGAACGGGAGAGCCCCGGGCCCGCGCCGGGACCCCGGGGGATGCTCACTGCATCCCTGCGGGCGGCGGAGCAGTGGAACGGCAAATGCTTCGGCAGCACTGAGAAAGGAGCGTTGGAGATGTGCTCCGGGAGGATGAGAAATGGAATTTTAAGCCCCCAAAGCAGCGGCCGGCCGTGTCCGTGCCAGAGCTCTCCCCGGCTGCCGGAGCGGCTCCGTTCCCAGCTGCGGAGTGTGGGTGGGTGCAGGTGGCTGAGCCCTTTGAGTGCCAGCACCCCAAACGGGGGGTGTTTCCAGGAATTTCTACACATTCCCAGCGTCAAAAACCATTCCCAGTGTTGATAGAGAATTTGGGGACTGAGCGGGGAGTGGAACACAGCTAAGCCAAGCGCTCGTGGTGGGAAGCAGATGTTCTCCACACGGATCCAAGCACCCACGGAAAACGGGTACTTTGCATTTCTGTCTCCTGAATGAGAAAGCACCGACTTAGCAACAAAGCCCATGGACAAATAGCTCAGGAATAACGCGGTTTTCCAGTCTAATTTGCACTGTAGGCTGCAGTAACGCGCATTGTGCTGAGGGATTGCCGAGGCGCTGATTCTCCAGGCTTCTTAAGCCCATAATAAAGAGCACATGTCAGGGATTTCAGCGCCCGCAGGCAGCGGCACAAGCGATTCCTCCTCGCCGGCTGAGGCTGTAAAAGCCGGAGCGCTGCACTCGTGCCGTGCAGGCTCCTGGGAGCAGAGATCTCTGCAGGAAACCACGGCCCGGGGGTCTCTCAGCAGCTCCCGGCCAGGGCACGGAGAGAGAACGGCTCCATCCCTGCAGCGACAGGAGCGGCTTGGGGCTCTCGGGCTCCTTGGGCTCCTTGGGCCAGCAGCGCAGGAAGGGAGGGACCGTCCCCATCGTTCCCAAGCCACCCGCCAGCACCACCTGCCCGGGAGGGGACAGGGGGCAGGGATGGCTGCTTCCCATCACAGCAAAAGCCTTAGGGTGCAGATGGACCCAGCCCGGCCACAGCCCGCGGGCCAGCGGAGCCTCAGGAGCATCGCTCAGCTCCTCCTGCGCGGACCTCCCTCCCTCACCCCTTCTCACAGCCCTCCTCCTCATCCTCACCCCCACCCCCAACAGGTGAGGTGGCTGTGCTTTCCCCCTTGAGGAACTCTGGATTTCTCTCCACACTCTGGAATTTCTTACAGATATGGGCAGGAGCTGCCCGGGGAGGTTTGCAGTGCCCATCCCTGCAAGTGTCCAAGGAAGGGCTGGAGGTGGCACTCAGGGCTCTGGGCTGGGGCAAGGTGGGGATCAGGCTCAGGTGGGACTCAATGACCTTGAAGGTCTTTTCCAGCCTCAGTGATTCTGTGATTCTTCCCCTTTTTCCCAAGGCTCCCCCCGACTCACATATAAAATTCATTTTCATTTACAGTTCATGACCTGATTTTCAATTTTCCCCAACACTGAAATATTTGCAATCAAGGGTGGGGCAGAGACAAGGAATCCATGAACATCACCAGCTGAAATGCTTCCCATTCTTTCAGTTTTTCAAATACTGATGGATACCATCTCCAGGACACCTTGTCCTTGTGCATCACTCACATCTGCTTGGGTATGACATTTATTTTCATGTAATAAATGGTATGTGGAGGAGATGGAACAACCAGATCCATTTTGTACTTTGGATTCCATTTCACTTGGAAAATTAACTAATACCACTATGAGTCCTTTTTAAAATAATCATACTTTTAAAAATGGGAAAATCTTCACTTTTTCCTTTAAAATTAAAATTCATTGATGATACACACTCAGCAGTGAAACAGCTTAATTTTGTTCATCATCATCAAGAAGCTTTTGAGTGACAGTCAAGTTAAAAAGCCCTGATTAGCACATGAAATGACATAAAAGATCAAAAGAAAAGCAGAGCTTCAGATCTCTCAAATACCCCAAACAAATAAAATGGTGGTGTTGGCAAAGTTTTTTTGTGGGATCTCTAATTCATGAGAGAAAAGAATCCCCCTTTTCTCTTGGAGAAGCCTGAGATGTGGCTACACATCAGCCAGCAATAAAAACTGGGATGACCAAGTGAGCAGAGCGACCCTGCACTGTCCCCTGTCCCCTCAGCCCCCTCAAGATGATAATGGAAATAATTTCAATTATTGCTGAACAGCCAGCCCAAGAGTCACCAGGGTCTGCTCCTACTGATCTCTAAGCCCACACTGCAGGCAGTGCTTTTCCCAAACACAGTCCCATGGCGTACCTCAGTATCATCACTGTCCTCCAAACAACATTGTCTTAGAAATAAGACACAATGTTAAAAAAAAAAAAAAACAAAAAAAACCAGGCATATTCCAAATGGAAAGTCTGAGAGAAACCAGGAGGAAAAAAAAAACACCACAGAAAGCCTTCCCTTGGCAGGGTGGGCAGTACTTTGTAGTCCCAGCACTGACTCCCCTGTGTCACATCGTGTGAGTGCTCGCTCACTGATCTCTGAAAGCCAAGCCTGAGGGGAACAGCCAAATAAATTCAGAGAGGGGGAAAAAAGAGTGGTGGAAAAGCACCTTTTGCTCCTCTGGAGTCTCTTTGCAGGAACTTCACAGGCACAGCAGAGCAGAAGCAGAAGGGCCTCATTCAGATTTAAAGATAGTTAAAGCCTGTTGTTCCTAATGCATTATCATACTTCAAAATAAATCAGATCCGATGTGCTCAGCTGAGCTGCCTCCCCTGACACCCCGAGCTTTTAGAACTGGCCTCAGCCCACGGCCACTAAAACTCCATCAAATAATTACCAGCACTTTAGCTGGGGGTAGAGCTTTAACCTCAGACTGCATAATTTGAGGAAAAATTCAAAATCCAGCTATGGTTTCTTACTTATTAAGGGGATTTTAATGGTCTGTGCCACTGCCTCACACACTCCCACCTTATCTCCTGGATACTGATGAGCCCATACCTGCACGGGCAGAGCTCCAGAGCTCTGCCTTGGCTTCTCCCAGGAGGATTTGCACATTGGTGACATCCGAACTGGGGGAAGAGAGGAGCTGGTGCCCTCAGGGAGGCTTTGTTAGAAATGCCATTGGGCGTTTCTAATGCCTCTAATGCCATACCATGCCAGGAGCTCTGTCTCACCAGGACAGCTCTGACCCTGTGACATCCCCATGATGGGACAGGAGAGCTCGGTGACCCTGGGGCCCTTCCTGCCCCTTAGAAAGCCATGGCAGCCATGGCCTCACAGAGCTGCCTCCTGTGTGCTGCTGAAAAGGCCACTGGTTTTATGGAGACATAGAATGTGGTCCCACTTTAATTTCGGCATGTGGATCAAGTAATTGTTTGGATTTTAATATTGAGTCTACATTTCACTGATTTGCATTTAAATGTGTTGTCAGAGAACTTCCAGAAGTCTTTAATAAGAAGGCTGATTTGCATTTTAATGTGCACTTAAAGAATTTGAAGAAGTCTTTTCATGTGAGCTGTGTTATCTGAGGAACGTTCACACTGGAGGGGGAATGAGAGCTGCAAGTACAAGTCTAACAAAACTGCTTCTGTGAGGTAGAGCAGCCTTTTTGGACTTTGTTGAGGAAAAAATCGTCTTACTGCCGATGTGGTTTAAAGGGAGAGCTGGGAAGGGGCTGGGATGGCTGAGGAGCAGCTCAGGGGGGCTGAGCCCTCCCCTGCCCAGAGCTCTGAGGGACCCTGGGCCTGGGGCAGAGACCCCCAGAGGGGCTGGGGGCTCTGCAGGGCTGTCACTGGAGCTGTACAAATACCTCAGCTGGGTGACAATGGCGCACTGGCACTGCCCTGCAAGGCGAGGGACAGGCAGCTTGTCTCCCACAGCTCCTTGGGCTTTCTCAGGAGCTTTGGACATGCTTGTGGATCATCTTAACAGAAAACTGAGCTTCCACACTGCTCCAGTTCTCTGTGTTCTCATCTGAGCATCTAATGTGTTTGATCTGCAGAAGAACTCAGCTGATCACATAGTAAAATCATAGAGTAATAAAACTTAAAGTTCATAGAATATCCTGAATTGAAAGGGAGCTACAAGGGTCATCGAAGTCCAAATCCTGGCCCTGCACATGACAACCACAAGACTGTATTTTACGTGTTTCCAGATTATGAAAACAGGCTCAGGACCTACTCTCTACAGAAAAACTCCCAAGTTCAGTTTATCTTGAAAATAAACCAGATCAAAAATCCATGCATAAATACCCAAACCAGCTGAGAAGTGCCTATTTCAACTAAGAGCAGAGTTCCAACCTTACCTTCCCTCCAGCCCAGCCTCCTCTGTGCCTTGCCCAGCGCCGTCCCCAGACAAGGGCTGGGCTGCAGGCACAGCTGTGCCCCACAGAGGAGCTGGGCTATAGGGACAGCTGTGTCCCACAGACAAGGGCTGGGCTGCAGGGACAGCTGTGCCCCACAGAGGAGCTGGGCTATAGGGACAGCTGTGCCCCACAGAGGAGCTGGGCTATAGGGACAGCTGTGCCCCACAGACAAGGGCTGGGCTCCCGGGCACAGCTGTGCCCCTGCAGGGACAGGAGGGGCTGTTCCGATCAATAGATGAAGGCAGGCTCATCTCAAGCAACAAGTGGAGGGACCCAGAGACTCTCAGAAGGCTGAAATCAGCTCCTTCAGGCCCCAGCAGCTCTGACAGTGCTGGGGGCTGCAGGAGCTCTGTCCTGCTGCTAAACAAACGCATGGCTGAGCCATCTATCAAAAATAAATGACTTGGGGAAACAAAGCCATTTATTTTTAGAAGATGAATCCCTCCCTGCTCAGTTCACATAACTTCACTGTACCCAGTGACTCGGGTTGTGACTCCATGTCCCTGGTGGTGCTGGCACTGGGGAGGCACCGCTGCCACCCTGCCCTGGCACTGCCATCGAGCTGCGGAGGGACTGCAGAGCTCAGGGGCAGCCTCTGCACCTCCCTGCCTGGGCCTGGGTGAAACAGCTCAGTCCTGCCCTGTGCTCCCCAGGGATGGCTGTGAATTAAATCAGAGAATCCGTAAAGCTGGAAAGGCCTCCATGATCATCAAGCCCAACCTTTGATAAGTCACAGAATCACAGAATATTCTGAGTTGAAAGGGACCCACAGGGATCATCGGGTCCAAGTCTGAAGTGGATGGCCTGTACAGGGATTGAGCCTTGGCATTATTAGCACCAGGCTCTGCCCAGCTGAGCCAATACCAGTGGCTAAATGTCGATGTATAAAATATATATAAACATACAGAAATATATACTGACATGTCCAGCTGCTGCCAGCCATGGCTGCCCTCCCACAGAGCTCTGACCAGCCCGTATCCCACAGTGCAATCCAAAGTTTAAAAACTGTAATTAACCAAGTGGAGACATATGCAGGGAGGCAGCACAATAATTAGCGCAAAGCAAAGCGGGTACTGCAGAGTTTCCATTCCATAACACATAATTGGTACATAAGTGAGAGTGTTTGTTTGTTTACTCAGAGCAGGGTCACCTACTGCTGTCACTGAACAAAGCTGTCACGGGGTTTAGATGGAATAGGCTTCTGCTGCTTAAGCCAATTATTTTCTCACCAGAGATCAGAGCATCAATAAAAACCAACAAATAAGCCAATTTTGATCAGCTAAAATATTGGTTATGTGGGATTTTTATCGTATTTTTCCTGCAATAAACAAAACCAGTGTCACATCCCCATGGCACTGCCAGCTCCTGGGCTGTTCCTGAGCCTGGGCTGAGCTGAGCTTTGTCCCCATCGAGCTGCCCAGGGCCAAGGGCATGGAGGAGGAACCATCGTGACAAGACAGGTCTGTGTCATCCTGTGTTTAACCAACAGTTCCAAAACAAAGGAGACCTTCCCTTGCTGTGGAAAGCAGAACTATTCTGGTGGCTTTGGGATGGTCACAGTGACACAGGTGTTGTTTGGCACATTGTTGTCATGGTGTGCAACACACACCAACCCAAACTTCAGCTACAAAGGCTGAAAAACAGATAAAGGTCTCCCTGAAATTATTTCAGCCCTGCTGGTGGATGGGCTCAGCAATCCTGGTCCTGCTGCTCAGACAGGTTCATCCATTTTTCCTCAAGACTTCGTGGCTGGAACACATCAGCTCCAAGGGCTGTGAGCGAGGGCTCGTCACGTGGATTCAGCTCCTTTGGGGACATATGAGACGTGTCCCTGTCCTGCAGAAGGGGCCTGTTCTGTCTGAGGTTGGATCCAGGTGGACGTGTTCAGAACAGCTCAGTAAAGATGTGACTCCTGTACATCCAAACAGCTTTTGGCAAACGGTGTCGCTGTGAATTTATTCAGGCGGATGAGTCTCTGGAGTGGCTGTGTCCCAGTGCTGGGCGCAGGATGGACCCGGCCGTGACAGCCAGAGGCACAGAGAGCACTGCAGCACACACCCACACACAAAGCAAAGCTCCCTGTTGTGTTTGCCGGTGGGAGGGGAAGGTCTGGATCAGGTCTGTCCGGGGGCAGCCCCAGGGGCTCCCCACAGCCCTGCTCCACACGGCCCTGCCGGGAAGGCAGGGACAGGCACGGGGATGTGTGGGGCACAAAGCCATCAGCCTGGCCCCACAGAGAGCACACGGTGGGAACAGCCTTCTCTGAAGGGCCCTTGGAATGTCCCTGACTTGGACCTTCTTGCTGCACTGGGGCTGAGAGTACGGCAGAAAGGGATCACCAGGCTTTGGCTGTGCCCATGCTCACAGCAGCACTAACAAATGCAAGTCAAGGCCTTACACAAAGTCTGTTTAAAGGAAATACAATTTTCCCCCACAAAACATTCTTTAAGGTTTATCTTAATCTGTTCTTTTCAGTCACTGCATCCCTTGGGAATAAGCGCATTAAACCACTGATGATCTGTACAAGCAAGGAAAGGCATTACAGTGCCATTATCAATACAAACTAATTTAAAATCCTTCCAATATTTGGAGAAGAGCTACAGCACAGTTGCAAACAAAATCTCTGATCACTTTTTCAAACAATACTTAATCTGTCCTATAGCCATGGTCTGTAGAAGCTGCATCTGCAAACAAAAAATAGTGTGGGACTGAGTTTGTCACTCCAGCTGAGCAAACACTTTCCAGTGTCTCTGATATCTCACTTATTATTCCATTTGTTTGACACACCAAAACACACTGATTATTATTCCTTGCAGTGGAGAAACCTGGCAGGGTCAGGTTCAGGAAATTTGGGTACAGGAAAATCTCCCTGGCCTCAAGGTGATGATTCATGTCACCAAAGTGCACAGTGGATACTTTGAATGTGACATTGGAACTCAGTTTTGGTTTCTTTGGCAGATATACTGACACTGATTTC
The DNA here is from genome assembly GCA_013397895.1 of Origma solitaria. Lineage (NCBI taxonomy): Eukaryota > Metazoa > Chordata > Aves > Passeriformes > Acanthizidae > Origma > Origma solitaria. Next base: position 117,371 of record VZRL01006300.1, on the reverse strand, counting down.
AGGCCTGGCTTGATTCCAAGCCATGGAGATGGAGATGGAGAGATGGAGATGGAGATGGAGATGCAGCAATGCGTGGGAAGAGCTGTGTGGGACAGGGATCCCACAGCCACGGCTGGCAGGGAGCAGGCAGGAGGGGATGTGGGAATGGCTGGGGAGGATGGAGCAGTGCAGTGCCAGCTCGGGAACAGCTCAGTGCAGGAGGAGAGCGGCGAGCAGCACCCACGCCCAGGCCCACGCGATGAGTTGGGGGGAGGCTCCCAGCACTCCCAGCAGGAAAAAGGAGCAGTGTAAGGATGAGCCCTGCTCCCTGCAGGACCCCAGGAGCAGCCTGGGGATCTCCCAGGGGATGGAGAAATGGGATCAGCGCTGGGGGAAGAGGGTGAGCCCTTCCCATCCTGCAGCCCAGAGGGGCTGTGGGCTTGAAGACAAAGTTTCGAACAGTGTGAAGTGCAAGAAGTTCATATTTCAGAGCTCTCTAATCCCCTCATTCAGAAGCAGCAACACAAACTTTCAAATATTCCTGCTTGAGAGGAAGAAGGTGTGGGTGGGTGGGAGCAGGGAGCAGGGTGGGAGCAGGGAGCAGCTCCTGTCCTGCCCCGCTCCCACCAGGTAAACAGTCAAACCCTGGTGTCTGAGGCAGGGAGGCAGCTGCAGGATGTGCTCAGAGTCAGTGGGTCTCGTTCAGTGTTGCTGCGTTTGCCCATGAAATATTCATCACTCATCCCCACTCCCCCAGCCCCCATTAGTGCTTCAGCCTCGGAGCAGAGCGTGCCTGCCCTTCCCGGCTACTCCGAGGGAAACCAAATTAGCTCAAACACCTCTGGCTATGGCACGGCCTTCTCAGTCAATGTCATCTCATCCAGGATAATTATGGAAAATACTAATTATCAGAAATAGGTGGAAGGGTGGTTTTTCATGCTCCAGGGGATCCCAAAAGCCCTTTGTGCATCAGCGTGGCTGCCCCAGTGAGAAGGGACGTGCCAGCCCTGTGGGGACGAGGCATCTCACAGCCTTTGGAGATGTGGTCCAGCACCCCTGAGCCTCCCTGCAGCTCTCAGCCAGCCCCACTGCACCCTCCAAACCCCTTCACATCCCCTCCAGTTTCTCAGGAAGCAGAAAAAATCGCGAGTGAGGGCCTGGGTGGGGGCTTGGGATCAGGGGTCCCTGGGTGCCTCCATCCCCTCAGCGCTGCATTCCCAGATCTGCTGCTTTTGAAGGGTGGGAGCAGAGCCATCAAATCGCCGTGGGCTTTAGCAGGGAGAGCTGTGATTTGTACATTTGCATGCGAGAGGATGAGTAATGGCAGCAGGCACGAGGGAGGAATAACTGAACCTGATTACCCCACACCTGCACTGCTGCCTTTGCCCTGTCCATATGTTCGTGTGGGTTTTGGGGGACCCTTCCCTGCAGCCACACTCCAGGACGGACACGGGAAATGCATCAAGGACAGCGAACAGATGAAGATTTATCTTTGCTGGCCCAGCCACTTGATCACAGTCAGACCTCAGCAATACATTCCTTGTTAGGAGTAAGCTGGGCAGACACTTGCTCAATGCTTTAACCCTTGGGAAACGCTGTTTTCCCCAATCTACAGATCTCAAACACCTCCAGCTTGTTTCAACCGCAGGGAGCCCTGGGACTCTCCTGCTCTCTGGATTGGGCTCTAAATTAAACAGCAAGACAAGCTGGCACCAGCTCCCCGTGACCAGCTGCACACAGCAAAGCTCCTGCAAGAGGCAGCTCCATGTGCCGCCAGTGTCACACCTCACCCCTCCCAGGAGGTGCCACCAACTGCAGCCCCAGCAGAGGTGGAGCCAAAGCACAGCCAAGGTTGGCACGTGGGGGACGTGCCTGAAATGGGAGTTCCCAGGTCCCTCCCTGAGCGTGTGACATGGGACAGGGGGACCAGACTGGAAAATGTACACAGGTGCTTTGTGCCAAACACTGCGGCCTGTGCATGAAAATTAGTGCAGTGTAGTGGGTGTAAAATATTCAGGTGAACATTAATAATTTGTAGCAGTAGATGTATTTTCTTTCTATAAAAAATTAAACAGGCTTATAAATTATGACAAAAATACAACCCCGTGTTTCATGACAGGGTTAGATAATCACATCCTTACTGGCATAAAACTGGGGTCAGCCTGGGTTTATTCCAGTTCAACCAGGACCAGAAACCTGCCGTGCTGTACTCACTCCCCCCAGGTGTGCAGGCCCTGCCTTGGGATGCAGAGTCATGGAAGGTTGGGGAGCCAGCGCTGCCTCCCCATGCACCTGGCGCAGGACCCACCTGCCCTGGCCATAGGGACAGTTCTTCCAGAGGAGGTTGCTCTGAGCACGTGGGAACAGTAAATAAAACACAGAGGGAGGCATTTTAGGCAGAAATCGGGCTGTTTCAATCTATCATTCCATGGCAAAGAGATTCTGAGACTTGCATGTGTGCACAAACACGAACACACACAGGGAAAGAAGAAATGACAAACAGAGCAGTAACAACAATAGTCAGAGAGTAATTTGTTCTTAACCTGTTCAAAATAAAAATAACTGGTGTACAAGTTCACTCCTTGGACCATCTGCATCTCATAAGCATAAGTTAAAATCCTGACACCATCTGTTCCATCGGAATTTTAATGCCTCACCAATATGCCAGCTCCCAGTCCTGCAGCAAGGACAGCAGCCCCCTCACTTCCCAGCCCACCTGCTGGGGTGGGCTTGGCTGAGGGGGAGCGAGCTGGAGCCAGCTCAGGGCAAAGCAAACCCGGGTGGGTTCTCCTCCCCTGGCTGGGGGAAGCAGCCCCAGGCTCCCAGCAGCACCCCAGGAGCCCTCACAGCTCCCATGGACATTGGGCAGGACATCTGAAGAGTACAATAAAAACAGGAAAAAATCCTCTGGGCTCTCATGGAATATGTTTTGTTCTCCACAGCAGCACCCATTTGCCATCCTGCAGAGTCAGCAGCACATGCAGCCCTTCCAGAGGGGGATCAGCCCTTCCAGAGGGGATCAGCCCTTCCAGAGGGGGTCAGCCCTTCCAGAAGGGATCAGCCCTTCCACAGGGGGATCAGCCCTTCCCATGGGGATCTGTCACTGCTATGGTGAAGGTCCAGCCCCCTGGCACCACCCTGTGCCCTGTGCTGACCACAGAGGTGGCTGTGACTGTCTGGTCCCTCTGCTCCTCGGCCAGGCACCAGCCACCGTCACCTCCCTGACTCTGTTTGCGATGATAAACAGATGCTGAGACCCCAGCCAGAGCCAGAGTGGCTGGTATTGTGAAATCAGGGATAAGTTTGGATTCAACAGCAAAAAAAGGTCCTGTGAGGTGTCTAAAAAAACCTACTTTGCTAAATTAGCCTAGCAAGATTTATCCCATCTTTTAATTCATCATTACTAGAGAGGCTGTTGAAAGTCTTTGCATATTTTTTATTGGTCCTAGTGGGAAGAAATCCATTTTAAAATAGAAATTAATATAATATCTGCACAGCCTTCTTTAGTGATTTCTTTTTGCTTAGCAATATTGTAGAGTTACAAACCATACATCATGTCCTCTGCTCCTCAGAATCAATTTCTTCACAGAAGAAAACCAGAAATGTGCTCCCTCACCACTGCAGGATATAAAGTGAATGAAGCCGAGGGAGGGGAGGAAGGCAAAACACAACCAAGCAAGTAAATCTTACAGATGTATCCCATATCCATTTTTTCCTGATCAATGGAACTATGTAGGCATGTTCACAAAATTTAATTAAGTCCTGTTCCCCAAGAAATCTATGTGCAATGTTCCTCTGCAATTATTTATTTACTGTCTGCCATGTAGCTTTTAGCTTTCCTCGGGAGAGTGCTGGATTTCCGCTGCATTTCCATCAGCAGAGGCTGCTTCTGAAGGGGCTGGGGGAGGGCTGGCTCTTCCCTCACTGTCTGTGGGCTGATTGTCTTCTTGCAAAGAAAATCTGTTCATGTCTTTAGACACACTTCAGTATTATGGAGTCATAGAACCATGGAAGGGTCTGGGATGGAATGGACCCTAGAGCTCATCCAGTGCCACCCCTGCCATGGCAGGGACACCTCCCACTGTCCCAGGCTGCTCCAAGCCCTGTCCAGCCTGGCCTGGGACACTGCCAGGGATCCAGGGGCAGCCACAGCTGCTCTGGGCACCTGTGCCAGGGCCTCACACCCTCCTCCCAATATCCCATCTAGCCCTGCCCTCTGGCAGTGGGAAGCCATTTCCCCTTGTCCCTTGTCACTCCATCCCTTGTCCAAAGTCCCTCTCCAGCTTCCGTGCAGTGTCCCTTCAGACACTGGAAGGGCACGATTGGGTTGCCCCAAAGCTTCTCTGCCCCAGGCTGGAATTCTGATGGGGTTTGTCCCAAAGCCATGGGCAAAAGCTGGAAAAGCAAAGTTCAAATGATGGCCATGCATGTCTGCTGGCAGAAGCCAGGGACGCTGTGGCAGCCAGAGCTCTGCCTGCTCGCAGCCAGGCTTGGTTTGATCCCCAATCTGCTGTTGCTGGATATAAAAACGCAAGCCCCACTGCTCCTGCAGTGGATTTGTTTGGGCCGGGCACAGCGTGCAGCAGGCAGTCCCACGGATGTCCCCACTGGGGACAGCAGCTACCCCACGGATGGGAACAGAGCAGCCTCAGCCAGCCCTGAATCCCTGGCTTTATCTGCTGGAACCAAAGAGGCTGTGGAGATGCTCAGGGAGAGGTGGGCAAATCTGTCACCCTCCCACACGAGCAGGGCCCGGCTGCCAACGTGCCACCTGCCTCACTGCAGCCTGCCCGGGACACGTGGGCTGCTGCTCGAGGGAAGGCATGCAATTATTGACAGTTTCAAGTGGATCAACTCCAGTCCTTCGAGCTTCAGCACAGGAAAGATTATTTGGACTTCTTAAACCCAGAAAACTTGTAGAAAGTGAACACTGATGCTTCCTAGGTGCAAGTCAAGTATTTTGAAGATCTAGAAATGGAAATAAGTTAGAGCAGGGTTTGATCCTCCCCATCAGTGACCTCCACTAGAGCTGGGACCTGCGCTCTCCCCAGCCCTGGAGATGTCACTGAGTTGTGAAAACTCTTCCCACAGACCAAATCCAAATGAACTTTTCAATCCCTGTGCATGAAATGGCACCTCTTCTGCCTTCACCTACAGGACTCTAAAGCAGCAGATTCTTTAATCAAGTCTTTACCAGTGAAAGCATTTTTATCAGCATCCTTATTTAAATATTCTTTGTCTACGCAAAGGAAGCCATAGAAGGTTTCTGTCCCTCTGCTCTGAGAGAAGGGAATGATTTAATCCTCACGTAATACAAGTGCATTGACTTGAGAGAATAGAGGGTTTGTTCTCTTGAATGCTCACGAATTACTGAAATCAAGAATACCTGGGCCCTGCTCTTCTCCCAGCTTGAAAAGAGAGGTTTTGCATCCTGGTAATTGTGCTCTGCCAGGGAGAGTGAAGCCACCCATGGTCTGCACGTGGGCTGGGTTAAACAGTGCCCAAGGGAATTTCCTCAGGCCCTGGGTACGAAACCTCTCTAATTATGAGGCTGTGGCTCAAGAGGTGATGGGAGGATTGAGAAAAATCACTGTGTCCAGTGCTGGCAGGCGTGGCAGAGGGGCCAGAGAGAGCACTGGGGTTAAAGCAGGCGCAGGGCAGTGCGTCCCCTGTGCTGGCACTGCTGGGGCTGTGTCCAGCTCTGGCCCTGCGACTGTGGTGTGCCCAGGGCAGGGAATGGAGCTGGGAAGGCTCTGGAGCCCCAGGAGAGGCTGAGGGAGCTGGGAAGAGGCTCGGCCTGGAGAAAAGGAGGCTCAGGGGGACCTTGTGGCTCTGCACAGCTCCTGACAGGAGGGGACAGCAGGGGGGGTCGGGCTGTGCTCGCAGGGAACAGGGACAGGAGGAGAGGGAATGGCCTCAGGCTGGGCCAGGGGAGGGGCACGCATTGGAAAGGACTTCCCAGGGAGGTTTGGAGCTCCATCCCTGGAGGTGGCACCCAGTGCCCTGAGCTGGTGACAAGGTGGGGATCCATAGTCCAGGAGAGCTCTTCCACCATCAGTGATCCCGGGACTCTGTGACTGGGGCAGCATGTCACCGTCAAACTCCTGAGACAGAAGGAACCCAGCTCCAAGAAGTTTTCAGCAACATTTTTCCGACAGTGACCTCTGAAGGAAGCCCAGCTGTGCCTAACTAAAGCGCATGAAATGTATTCCCCATGTCACAGTGAGATATTTTCGACGGCAGCCTTTCCAATTAGGCAGCTCCCATGGGAGCACGCAGTGCCAGGGCCAGCAGAGCACAGCCGCACCGACGCTGCGCCAGGGCTGCACTGGGGAGCTCTGCTGCGCTGAGCACAGCTCCTGCATTGACCCCAGCCCCTCAGAGATGCTCTTCTGACTGTAAATGTAACATCAACAACAAAGGGCATAAATAATATAATAAATGGCATTATTTATGCATAAAAATTATGTTACCACTGACCACCACTGGACCATTAATTCAGAAACAGAATTCCCTCTGTAATTCCACAGGAGGACGGTGGTCATTTATTTTCCCCACAATTATGCTGCAACATCAAACCAAAGAAAAAAGCACCAGGCAGGCTCTTGAGGCCCAGCTCCCTGCACTGACTGATTATGAGGAGGGAAAACCAAAGGCAACATACTTTTAGAACAAACAGTAACTCCTCAGATTCCTTGTTATTGATTTTGGCATGTTAGAACAGGGGGTTTGAGATCTTCGGTGAGGCACCTCAGTGTTTTCCCCTGCACTCATCTGCTACATGACAACACACTGAGGCAATGGCGCTGTGAGAGACATCCTGTTCCAGCTGTCTATGAAAGCCCCATTGTGGATCCTGGTGGCAGATTCAGTGTCAGTGGTGATCAAAAATCCCATATTCACAGGAGCATCCAGGGGCAGATTTGCAATAATCCAAGTTCACATCCCTGCCTCAGGATCAGCCTCTGAGATCCTTCATGGGACCAGTGCTGGACTTGCCCACACCACCAGAGAAAGCTCTGAGCTGAGAAAACCCAGTGACATCCCCTTCGTGGGAGCACAAACACTTTTCCAAGCTCTCTGGTGGAGTGGTCTTTGGCCACTCAAGCTTTGCTTGGAGTTTTTGGCTTTGAAAATATTTAAAGTGCAGAATTCAGTCAAAATCAGCATGTTCCACTGGGTTCTATTTCAGCCTGATTTAATTCCACTGTAAAAATACACTCTGATTCAGTTTGATGGAAATTCAATCTGAAGTCTTGAAATGAGTCTCCTCCAAAATATGCAGAGTTTTTTCCTCTAAACTTGGCTTTGAGGCCCTGGACCAAGCCTGAAGCCAGGAGGGCAGTGCTGAGGCTGTTCCCAGCTGCAGCCCCTGCTCACATCCAGGGTGGGAGCATCCCTCAGGCTTCTGCTCCCTTCAAACTATTCTAGGAACACACACCAAAGCTCAGGACCATTTTCCTCCTTGGAATTCTGTGTTTGCAGATGTTGTACTCACTTTCCAACACACTCCAGAGCCCTATGCTGGAGCACAGCTCTGAAGATATTCCAAGGCAGACTTACAGGAGTTTATTTTCAAGGTTTCTATAGAATCATAGAATGTCCCAAGTTGGAACAGACCCACAAGGATCATCCAAAGTCCAGCTCCTCACCCTGTAGAGGATAACCCCAAGAATCCCATCATGAGTCAGAAATGTAGGAATTGTACCAAAAAAACCTCCAGCAAACAAAAAAACTCTAAACCCCATGAAATTAAGCAAGTCCTTTCTATAGAACTGCGCAGAACATCTCTGATGAAATTATTTCCATCCAATCTGCTGCGTTATCAAAGCCAAGGAGTTTCACTGACACACAGGACACCCACAAACTTTGCTCGCAGGAACGATGGGATTCCACTAAACCGAGAGAAAGAAAACTGAGAGATATGAGCAATTTAAAGGAGAAATTCCAAGCTGCTGGATCAATCCTGGAAGTCCCTTGGTCCCAGGGCCAAGGCAGCCCCAGCTTTGAGCAGCACCATGGCAGCAGCAGGGGCATCACAGCAGCAGGATTTCCAGGATGGATTGCAAACCACGATGGGCACAGTTCCCCTCACTTTTTTCTGGTAGAGAAATATTTTAGCTGCCCTAACAGCTAATCAATGAGCTCCTGGAAATCGTTAATCACTTCGTTAGGAGATTCAGGGGCAGCGCAGGGAAATTTGTAACACAAGTGATGTATGAACAGCGCCTGGATGGGAAGGACATAAGTGAGAGTCAATAGAGAGAGGTCACCAGGGTCACACTGCCATCGACCAATTTGTATTTATGGGTATTTCAATACAGCTTGTACCAGCTGCTGAAATGCAAAACAATTCTAACCACTCCAGACTTCTCGCTCTCCTTCAAAAATTATTAGAGAGCTAATCTAACCAGCTAGTTTGGGAAAACTAAGGAAAACAGCCCACCCAGGACCCTGACAATTATTCTCTATTTTATTTACTCAGCCCCTGCTTCCAGAGATAAAGCCAAGGGACAATCACTCCAAGGAACATTCGTTCCAGAAGACAAGCTATGGAATCATAGAACCATAGGATGGTTTGTGTCGGACGTCCCGTCCCTCCATGCTCTGGTAAAAAGTGCCTCTCCACAAGGCCAGGGTTGCTGGGAAAGCCTCAGTCAGGACCATGAGCCCAGAATAACCACCAGGCTCCCGCACTGAGCCAAGGAAGGGTCATGTCACCTCAGGCACTGAGCTTTTATGTCACACTGAGTCCTCAGCACTGGCCCTGCATGAACCCAGGAGACATTCCGGGAGGTCAGAACTGCCCAAGTTGTCCAAACACCACCCTCCCTTATCCCCTCGGACCTGGAGCTTGAGCTTAAGCACTGGAGCAGCATTAGGAGGCCCAATGACGGCAGCAATATTTGGGTGCATTCCAGAATCTACTTGAGCACCTCTGAAAGCAGCAGGGGAATCACTCCCACAGGATCCTTGGGTCTGGCCAGCTCAGGCAGCATTACACCTCAGTGACAACTGAAGTGAATTCACCAAGTCTAAAGCAGTTTAGTCTATTTTCTTCCTTTACAAAAAATACCATTTTGAGCAAGAAAGCTCAAAGAAAAAAGGATTCTTCTTTCTGTGTGCAAAGATGTAATTTAGATTTTGTTTGTATCTCCATATTTATTGTACATTAGCCTTGAACTTGAAAAGTCGAAAAAAAAAAACGGAGAAGAAACTGAGAAAACATTATGGTTACAAAATTAAACAATCCAGGATGGCTGGACAGAAAAAACCCAACCTGCTGCAAGGAAGCATTTGTCTGTGTGCACAATATGTTGCTGGTATTTATTGAATGGCAAATCTTGTGTAGTGTTTTCTTATTTACATTCCTTCACTCTTTCTGATTCTGTTTTCCTGAGACCCACAGCTACATTTCAACAAACTCTGGAAAAGGCCAGACCTCACTAGGCTGCAGGGAGCTGCAGAGAGGGGCGCTGGGAGCCATTCCTCCGCCCCAGCCCAGGGACAGCGGCCACTTGCAGCCAGGATTCTGCGCTCCCAGGGCAGCAGACCGGGCATTCCCAATCTCCACAGCCCGCTCTGACAGGGGCACATCTGCTCTCCTTACAGCACAGCCCTGCCCTGCTCAGCCTCCCAAAACGGGGCTGTGGGACCTGGTGTGCTGCTCCTGGCAAACAGCCAGCTCATTTTCAAACACACTGATTTTATTTTCCCCCTAAATGCCAGCCCTCCTTGGTTAATCCTTTAGTCATTACAGTCTTTTTCTGGATCACAGAGCAGCAGCAGCACTGCCAGTGCCACGGGGAGGCCGTGCCTCCAGTCCCACCCCGCTGGTCCTGCAGCAGCAGTGGCAGCTGGGGACAGCGAGGACGTGCCCACAGCCTGTGCCCATGGCCAGGCCCTGCTCCAGCCAGCCCCACGGCAGTGTCTGCACTGCCCCGGCACACTGCCCTCCTGGCAGCTTGGGAAGAGAGGCAAAACACAAACGCCAGGCCACGACGTGCTCAACACCTCTGCAGGCAGTGCTGATCTATCTCCTCAGTCGCTCTTCCTTCCCCCACAGAGACCGGCAGGGACATGGGACAGAGGGACAAGGCTTGTCCTTGCCTGGCTGCTGTGCAGGTGCTGTGACAGAGGCAGAGCTCCCATCCCCACGCGGTGCTTGGAGCAGGAGGAGCAGATCTTGCTCACATCTGCCAGAAACACTGCCATCCATAAAGATCATGCCCAAGTGGCAGGAGGTAACCAGCTGCCAGTGAGTACTGCGGAGGGACAGAGGTCAGCACCCAAAGCCATCCCTGATGGTTCCTCAACAGCACTTTTCATGCATTGTTAGAATGAACTCCGAGCCCTAAAGCCAACCAACTCTTTCACCAGGTTTTGCTTCACTTACTCACTGAGCAGCAGATTCTTGGCCTAATATGACGATCAGATTTGACACAAACGGTTTCCAATAAATAACAGCGTTTCTCATCTATGGAGTAACTCTAATCAACAGCTCTGCAGGTTTTTCTGTCTGCCCTGACAAACTGGGAGAGCAAAAAGCTCGGAGCAAAGCCCTTCAGCCATGAACATACTGACAGACCTGGCTGGCTACAGCCCCACCTGCAGATCATCACCCTGGTGAGAGGCTTTGCTTTGGCAAGCGGGACCAGAGGCATCGATGATGACAATAATTACCCAGAAACAGAAACATCTCCTGTCAGCAGGGAAGAAGCCTGCATTATTCATTGGATTAGACTTCATTTTGCTCACTTTGGGGTCATTTTGATCTTCACTGATTTAAAACCAGACAGAAGCAGCTACTGGATCATGTGACAGTATGGGTTTAAAGAGAACTGGGTGATGTTCCTCTCCCACATCTTGCCCGTTTGACAGCACAGCTGTGGGTGTCACTGTGCAAGAGTGCTCCGTTTTGTGAGTCAAATTTCTGCCACACAAAGAGTTTATGAGTCAGTGGCAGGCACATCAGTATGGGATCCTTTAGCTCAGTCACACATGCACAGTGACAGGCCCCAGCTGGCTGCAGCAATCCCAAATGGATCCTCTTGTATATAAGATGCCAGGATTATCCCAGGGAATCGTGTCCAATGGATGGGCATCAGGGAAAATTGCCTGACATTCCTCCTTCCTCCTGCACATCCCTCCCCAAGAGGATTCATGTCCTTATACCAGGGTACTCTGAAGCCTGCTTCACAAACATCTCTGCACATCAGCCTCCTGCCAGCAGCTGCAGGGCACACCCAGCAGCTCCTTCTGCATGGAGCAGGGGAGGCCCCAGCGTTCACAGGGGCCTTGGAGCGAGTGCAGCTAGCACAGGTCCTGCAGGAGTAGGAGTGTCATTAATTGCTTTTTGGCTTTCAGAGCTGCAGCACCAGGAACGCCTCACAGTTTCCTTTGCACATCTGCAGGTGCCTGAGCTGCTCCCCATGTGCAGCTGTGAAGGGGCCAGTGCAAGGAAAGACTCCATCAAATAAGACTCACTGTCCTTATTTTCTGCACAGCCTTTGGAGAAGTAAGGACAGACCTCTGTGCACATCCCTATGTTCCTCACAGCTCGTGAACTTAAAGGAACATTTGCCAACCTCTCTCCACCTGTGTGTTGTGGGGCAACATTTGAGTTAAACTGAGAGCAGAAACATCTGACAAATTCCCCCTCCCCGTGCCTGGGTGAGATTGTCAGTACCCCCACCTTGTCCCTAGCTCATTCTGTCCAGGCTGTGTGTGAGTTGTCTCTCCCTCCCTCTGTACTTCCTCGGTAGCTGCCCAGCAGCTCTCCTCTCCCCAGCCCTCCTGCCCAGCTGAGCAGAGGACAGGTGCCAGCTGTGCCCTGGTCTGTGCCACCCACAGCTGTGCATGGGCCAGCAGAGCAAAGCCAGGGGCTTGGTGTGACACGGGAGCCAGGATGTCCCCTCGGCACTGGGAGTGGCTCAGAGAGCTCATTGCACTGTCAGCCCTTCTCAGGGAGAGAGAGGACATGGCTTCAGGGTGTGGGGGCAATAGCCATGTGCAGATGGGACAGACAGGCAGTTATGCCATGCCCTGCCATGCCATGCCATGCCATTCCATGCCATGCCATCCCTGGCCGCGTCACCGAGGTCCCAGCTGCCCCACGGCACAGCACACCCATCCTGCTGTGCCACAGGGCTGCTGGCAGAAGTTCAGGCCTTCTCCCTCCCCAGGCTGCTGTTTTGCTCTCCTGGCAGTCCCCGTGGCCACGTGCAGGGCTGTCACCCACAGTGCTGCAGAGCTGTGGGACGGAAGGAGGCAGAGAGGGCTGCTTTGTGGGTTATGGTGCTGCCACGGCCCAGGAACAGGGCCAGGCTCAGGAGGGCTGAGCCAGCCCGGCTGCTGTCACACCCCCTGCCCCCAGCACCATGGTCACCAGAGGTACAAGTGCGCGCTTTGTGTTCGTCACATTGTAAAGGCTGAAAACTGGTGAAAATGAAGACCCAAGCACAGGCTATTCACCCTCTTCAAAAACGAGTTGGTTTGGAGATGAAATTTTACTTTAAGATCACCAAAACAATAGTGGGGGGGAACCCACAAAATTATTCCAGTCAGAAATCCAGCCATAGCCAGTAAAAAATTTAAGGAAATGTCTTTACTATAGGAGAAACTGGAGGGAAAGGAAATGTGAGAGCAGACCCTCAGCTCTCCTGTGAGCAGAGGCCTGGCAGTGCCTCGTGCCCACCCCCCTGCAGGAGCTGTGTGTCACAGAACCATCCAGGGCTGGCTCTCACGGACCATTCCAGCATGTCACCAACCCTGGCTGGAGCCCAGCCGTGCCCCAGGGATGGCCCTGTTATCCCCATGGCTGGCCAGCTTCTCCTCAGTAAAGAGCTCTGGGCTGGCCGTGCCAGGCACATCCTGCAGGGATGCATTTCGGGAACCCCTCCTCCACAGGGAACACACACCGATGTGCACACACCCTTAACAGCACCGAAATCTGACCACGGGACAAAAGGCCATGCAATATTGATGGTGCAGTGCTTCAGCAGCACACGCTGTACCAGTGTGAGAGCTGCTCAGCTCACACCCCCTGCGGTCCATCTGAACCACTTTCAGATGGATTTGCACATGAAAAATGTTCTTTGTCTTTGTGCCAACCACAGGCATTTACCTTCCTAGTGGTATTTGGAGCGTACAATGTAGTTGGTGTATCCAAACACCATTCCTCTCTGTATTTTTCCTTCTTTGGAGCTAATCATCCTTTTCCACCTGGGCAGATTCTCTCCAACAGGCTTTTCACAGGAGTTCTGAGCAGCCCTGAAACGACCACCTCTGCCTCTGCCTCCCCAGTTGTACTAGACACCTCCCAGGTTCAGGCCCATTAACCTGCTCACAACAGCTTGATGGATTAATGCTTACATAGACACAGTTGGCAGCTTCTAAATAAATAATTATGGCTAAGCAGCTGCAGAAGAGATGCCATGTTCCACTGCAAAGCCAGATGTCAATTTTATTGGTCCTCAGAGTTTCAAATCAAGTGCTTTTGGGAAAACTGGAATGAAATTATTTTGAGAGATTTGGAGAGGGAATTCTTTTGCTCCAGGTGAATTCTGGACCCTGCTCTCAGGCAGATCAGGTGCAGCCAGCCACGAGTGTGGGGCCAGGGAAGATGTGCAGCCGGAGCTCCATGGCAGCAGCAGTGGCACCAGGCAGAGCAGAACCACTCGGTTTGGGACAAGCAAGGGTCATCTGGCACCACAGCCATGGCTTTGGCTTTTACCTGGGGAAGGACCCTCTGAAAAATCCATCTTTGAAACTCTATTAGTGTCAAAACCCCACAAAACTGATTGCAGACAAATGCAAAGCCTGCTGAACTGGATAGGAATCTTTCCAGGAACTTTAATTGGATTTAACTGATGAGGGAAGATTTTGTGACACCTGCTATGGACGTCCACTCTCCAAAATTTCTAAGGTACCTCTCCTCTTGGTCTCTACCCTGGCTGTATTGATGTGGGAGCAGTGAGCAATCTTTGAAGGTAAAAATTTGAGAAATATGAAAATCAGGAGTCCATGTTGGCTAATTCAGGGAAAACCCATGTTTGTCCTCTCTTCAATTAGCAAAGACCATTGTGCCTATAAAAAAATTATATTTTTTTCTTATTTTAAATAAAAATGCCAGCACAATTTGTTCTAATCCATTCCTTTAACTACATTAATTCTCCTAGAACTTGTACAAGACACTGTAATTTCAAGCAGAAGCTGCTTAATAACACAAATCATCCATCCCTGTTGGAATATAAGCGGATCCATGACCTTAGAGCTATTTTGCTAAGAAATCCAGCTAGAAAACTAATTTTAAGTAAACCTACAGATGTCAAAAACCCAGATGGCTTTTCAGGATGCTAACTTAAGCTTCATTGCATAAGCAGATTAGGGCTGCCTGTTGAGCCCCACACAAGAGTAGATGGCGCTGAATCCACGGAATTACACCCAAACCGTTCACTTCCTGATGCATCTTCCATCGAAAACTTTTGTCAGCTCCCCACGCCAGGAGCCTGCTCACTGTGAGCACCACACCCAGAGCAGCAGCTCTGCTGGCCAAGCGTTATCCCTCTATCCCCCCGTCCCTCCATCCATCTCCCAAGGCCACTGGCCAAAGCAGCAGCTGGCTGGAGCTGATGGATGGGGCAATTGTTCCATCCTTCATCCTCCTCAAATGAAAATGGAGGAAAACAGCCTCATGAACCTCTCAAATGTTTCAGCACAGCAGCTGTGGAATGATTTTCTGATACAGACTCCTAGAATCCACATTACCCTGGTGTTACCATTGGTAACCAGCCTTTACCTGGCTATCAGCTCAGAAGTTAATGAGCCCTTGAGCACTCACGGCTCAAACCAGCGGAGCAGTGTGGATGCGATGTGACTGCGGGAAGCAGGGCACACACGTCTCCTGGGGAGGACACTTTGTTTTCCACGGGCGTGTTGCATAACAAGGCACAGCCCCTGCCCCTCTCTGCTCTGAGCCCCCATTCCAGAGCACAGCATCTGCCTCTGAGAGGGCCCCACGGAAACGCAGCCAGAGGGATGGAATTGTGTTTTCCCTTCCCTGCAAGGAAGTGCTGCAGGGCTGCTGACAGATGGCTTGGCCGCCTGTGGCTGACAATTATCAAGCCGCTATTACCTTTGAAAAGAGAATCCCATTCGGAGGTTTTCTGCAATGAATTCCGCAGTGTTTGCACACTCGCGTTGTGTCCCACACGTCCCGGGAAGCGTGCAAGGCACTCGGGCGCTGATTTACGCTGCCAGGAGCAGCGCGTCCTCCAGGCACGGGGCAGGGCGCTTTCGGCAGTCTGTGCTGCCACCTAGCCAGGGCCAGCCCGCCGAGCTCAGCCCCGCTTTACCCCTCCAAAGCTCACACCGAAATGTATTCTCCCGCATCTAAACGCAGCCTCGGCGTGCGGCAGGCGCGGGGCAATCGGCGCTCCCTGCTTTGGGGATGTGCGGCCAGCGGGCGGGAGCAGCCCAGAGCTCGGGGTTACATTGCCCCCCCACGCCTCGTACTTACGGTAGAAGACATATTCGGTGTAGCTGGACCAGACCTTGTCGTCTGTGTACTGGTTGACGAAGGAAGCCGTCACTGAGGAGTTGCAGGCCACCATGTGGAATCCACACTCGGACAACATGTCAAAAGCCCTCTCCAGGTGCTTGAACTTGAGATAAAACCTGGAGGTGTACCTTTCTGGAGCCCTGTCTGGGTCTCTGCTTTCATTCAAACTTTCTCCAAAGACCTCTTTGACCAAAGAAATCCTTCCACAAACCAAAATCCTTGGGACCCTCCTGAATTTGGCATCTGCTTGACTCTCCCTGCCAATAGTGCACGACCCGCGGTAGCCGATGGTGATGAATCCCCACTTGCGATCCGGCGGTAGGAGAGATGAGGGAGCACATATTCTCGTGTCACTGCCTTGGGACACCTCTTCGTAGTCACTGTGGCAATAATCATCGGGGCTTTGCTTGTTGTCCTCGGGAGCCAGGAGTTTGACCAAGTCTGGGAGCTGGAAGTACTCAGCCTCCCTCTTGAGCCTTCCCTTCTCTGGGAAGTGGTCGGGCAAAACCACTTGCTTGTCCCTGAGATAGTCCAGAATGTAGCGGAAAAGGAAACCATCTCTATCGATGAAGAATCTTCCCTTGGAGTCCTTGGCCAGATCGTTGGCTGTGTCTCTCTTCGGGGTGAACATTTTCCAGAGCAGGGAGTGAGGGGTGCCAACCAAGGTGGAGTGGCGAGTGAAGTAAACCTGGCCGCCCACGTTGAGCTCCACCACCTCTGGGAAGGAGTGCAGCCCTGGCCCCTGCTCCCGAGGAGGAAGGTAAGTCCTGCAGTTGCCACTTAGAGCCATCGTAGTTTAAACTGGAAATCAGCAGCACGGAGCAGCAGGACTATCAATCACGTCAGAAGGTAGAACAAGGTTCCCAACATTAAGGAGAAACAAGGGGGAAAGGAGAAGTGAGAAAATAAAAATAGCCAAAAAAATTGTTTAAAAAAAAAATCTGAATTGTCCATGAGTGCCAGTGTGGCAGAAGTGGTTTATATACTGAGCCACGGAGGCTGGAGAGCAATCACCTCATGAAATGCAATCACATCATTAGATCTTCCAACAAAGCCATCAAAATCAAGGTCAAGCCAAGCCTATGGTCATTCACAAGTCTGTGAAAAGGGAAAACAAAATAAGGCACAAATTACTCTTCTAAGCATCACAGCTGCTGCAACAGAGCAAAGCAAAGCAGTTTGTAGAGCCAAGCTAAATCTGCTAAATAGGTCTCTTCTTTTTTGGCAAGTTCTATGTTTCTATTTCACAAGTATTCATCAATGGAAGGGCTACATAGGGCTCCACTGTTTAAAAGAAACTGCATACTTAATCTTTAAAGAAACATCTAAATTAGACATGCACATGAGGGAGCAAGAACAGGGAGTCTTACCTTGGTTACGATTAATGCATAGGTGTTGTAAAGAAACCCAAAATGTCAAGACACTCAGAACACACATACAGGCACACAGGGTCCGGGTAGTGTGAATCCGATCCCAGCAAGGGACAGCAAAGGCAAGAGAAGTGCTCTTAGCAGCATCCACGGAGGTCTCAAGTGTTAAACTGAGTCACAGGGAAGTTAACTGCGGAGGGTGATGAGGAAACCAGTACATACAGCACGGCGGAGGAAAATAAATAAATAAATAAACAAATAAATAAATAAATAAATAAAAATAATTCCCGAGTGGATGCGCTGGGCTGGGGGAGCGGGAGGGCAGCGGGGGCGCGTCCGCCGGCCCCGATGACTTGCAGAAAGCCCGCAGCCTGCGCTAAGCCCTGCCGGGCTCCGGCGGCTCCCGCGGCGGCAGCGCGGCCGGCGGCTCCCCCATGGCCCGCCGGGACCG
>VZRL01006300.1:82698-93091 GCA_013397895.1 Origma solitaria | reverse complement strand
GGGAGGGCGCAGCGGGTAGAGCCGCGCGGTGCCGGTTCGGGAACAGCTCGCTGTTCTCTTGCAGAGGAGGCGATGTCCGGGTTCGACGGCTTCAACACCGACTTCTTCCAGACCAGTTACAGCATCGAGGACCAGGCGCAGTCCTACGACTACAGCGGGCGGCCGTACAGCAAGTAACTCGTGTGCCCTGCAGGGCCCCGCGGGGTCACGGCATCCCGGGGGGCTTCGGTTGGGGGGGACCCGAAATCTTAGCCCGTTCCACCCTCTACCATGGGCAGGGACGCCTCCCGCTGTCCCCGGCTGCTCCAAGCCCTGTCCAGCCTGGCCTGGGACACTGCCAGGGATCCAGGGGCAGCCACAGCTGCTCTGGGAACCTGTGCCAGGGCCTGCCCACCCTCACAGGGAGCAATTCCCTCTCAATATCCCATCTGACCTTGCCCTCTGGCAGTGGGGACCCATTCCCCTTGTCCTGGCACTCCATCCCTTGTCCAAAGTTCCTCTCCAGCTCTCCTGTTCTCCTATAGGTTTCCTTAGGATACTTCTGGGACAGTCTGTGTTTCCGGGGAAGGTTTGGCACTTCAGCCAGGTGCTGGTTTCTGTAAATGAGTCCCAGTTGCTGTTTGATGGAGAGCTCAACTCACTGTCTGAAAATGGAGATCTGCAGGAATTTGTGTTGAATTCTCTGCCTGGTAGATTTTAGACCAAGTGTTAGAGCACTGAAGGACAAATTATATGAATAATCTTAATTATTTGAGTGATTTGCATGTCCTTGGGAGAAGAAATACAGTCCTTCTGCAGCTCCATCTCCAGTCACTCACTTGGGGACTGGAAATAAATGTCCCCTAACTGAGCCTGCAATGAGCCACCTGAGTCCTGGTGACTCCCAGGCTGCAGCAGGGAGGTGTGGTGGGGGTTCCTGGGTCAGGGGGGATCCTGGCAGCCCCGTGTGAACATCCTGCCTCAGGCTGAGGGCTTTGGTCCTGCACTGTGATCCCTGGGATGGATGGAGCAGGTCAGTGCCATTTGTGACCGGCACAGGATCATGGGGCTGTGCTGAGGCTGAGCTCTGCTAACATGAGGAGTTATGCATTTTCCTTCATTGTATTTCCATAGTTAAAGATTTTGGAGATGTTTATGGAAATCTCTGTGGTTAGGCTTGGCAAGGATTAGTGGCAAGAATGCCTGAAGAGTTTGCTTAGGGCAGAGGGTGGCTTTGACTGGGTTTTTTCGTAGAGGACTTGAGTATGGGACCACGTAATGGGACTTTGGAGACAGAAGGAAGACTTTGCTGTGTTGCAGTGACTGGAACGAGCCTTGCCTTGCAGGAGGTGTTCCAGCAGCAGCTTGGGGTGTGCCCTAACATGGGGTTGTGGTTTGCAGGCACTATGGAGGCTACGAGTACCCCCAGCAGGGTGGCTTTGTCCCTACTGACATGATGCAGCAGCCGCAGCCCTACACGGGGCAGATCTTCCAGCCGACACAGAACTACACTCCAGCCTCAGCACAGTCTTTTTATGGAAGCAATTTTGAGGATGAGCCTCCGCTATTAGAAGGTATAACTTTGCCGTGGCCTAAATCCAAAACTCTTCCTAGTTTGGGGAAAAGTTGGTAGCAGTGTGTGGATTCCCTGCTGCTGGGAGTGCTCAGTGCATTTGAAATTCTCATTGATTTTTTTTTTTAACCTGTATTTTGGCATGTGGAATTCCTCTTCTTGTGTGAATTTCTGCAGTTGGAAATTTGTGCTTTATTGTGTCACACCAGCTGCTCTGTGGCATATTAAATCAATTAACTGGGTGACCTAACTTTGGGACAAAACACTTAATATTCCTTGTGTTGTAAATAATAATTATAACGGCCCACTTTGAAAAAGAAGTGCTGCAGGTCCTTTGAGCTGATTCTTGGTTAGAACTGGAATGTTTCATTGCTAATAAGGAATGCTAAACACTGCAGAAATGCCTGTGTGGAGTACAGCCTATGCAGAGTGTCAGGCTGGATATTCAGCTACAGTCTGGCTTGCTGGGATCAGTTTCCAACTTTTTTCTGTTGTTTTTTAGTTCCGAACAACTGAATAAACCCTCACTGTTACTGGGTGGAGAGACAGGCATCTGCCACACCTGTCACCTGTCCCCTGGCATGATACCTTTTCACCCCCTGGGCTTTTTAAAATTATTTAAAATATTATTTTATTTACATAAATAAAACGGGATCAGGGAACTGGGCTGAAATGACCTCTGTGAACCCAGAGCTCTGTGCTTGGGCTCTTAGTCCTTCAGAAACCACCTGGGCACTTCCCAGCACTTGAGACCCGCAATGTGTGGAGGCAGCAGCAGGAAAGAGGAGATGGCTCAGTTCTCTGGTGCCCATCATGGATCTGGAGGAGATGTAAAAGTCGAGAGGCTGGGGAGACAAAGAGTGGAGCGAGTGGGGCAGCCAGGAAGGGAAAAAATGAAATCCATGTTCTGTTCACTTGCAGAATTGGGGATCAATTTCGACCACATCTGGCAGAAAACACTAACGGTGCTGCACCCCCTGAAAGTAGCCGATGGCAGCATCATGAACGAGACGGACCTGGCCGGGCCCATGGTGTTCTGCCTGGCCTTTGGAGCCACCCTGCTGCTGGTGAGACGCTGTCCCAGGGCCCTGCTGGGCAGGGCTGTGCTGGGAAACGCTGGGAAAGGGGCTGCATTACCTTAGGGTTAGTGGGAGTGTCATCCTGGCACGAAGGCCAGGAAAGCACATCCTTTTCCGAGAATGTCCTGAGTTGGAAGGGACCCCCAAGGATCATCAGAGTCCAGCTCCTCACTGTGCACAGCACAGAAATTTGTATGTGAATGGAAGAGGCACCAGGGCCTCTCACACTGATGGCATTGATAAGTATTGGCACATCAGGTGTGACTTCCAGGGTCAGGTCCCTCTGGAGCAAACCTGCTGTCACACTGTGTGTGTTGCTTAATGGGTCAGGCACTGCTGCAGCCTGGTGAGTTTTTCTCATTGAGCTTGATTGGAATCAGACTGTGCTTTAATGACTCATGAGTGTCAATGGTGAGATGACAGCAAACAGTTTCCTTGGCATTGAAAGCTCCAGGGTTTTTAATCTGTTTTAGCTTTAGATGCTTCAGGTACCGCTTTTAATTTCTGCCTAAAATTTCCTGTTGCTGTGACAGTTAAAACACACTTTGGTACCAAGGGGACATCAAACCTGCTTTAATAAGTAACTTCTATTTATGGAAACTAGGCCAGTCAAATTAATGAACATGTTTATAATAGATACGTGTGAATTTTCTTTTCCTAAGAATTTATTTCTCCTGTGTGCTTTAAAAAAAAATACATGGAATGTAGTGAAAGGAAATGTGCCAAGCCTGGCACAAAGGTCAGGCAGGTGTGATTGTTTCCTGTGGTGCTTGGGGAAGAGGAGAGCTGGGTCTAAGTACATTCAGTTTGAAGTTCTTGGAGGGGAACACCCTGGAAGCTGCACAGCTCCATGTCTCAGATGCTGTAAGGGAAGCAAGCATCAGTCTCAGCCTGGGAAAACCAGGAGATGACCTGAGGTACATAGGCATAACCAACATGTGCTTCCTGTGTGCTGTGAGCAAGCAAAGTTTGGGTTTGGCTTTTTAAAATCTCCCTGAGCTAATCCCGAGTTCACACTCAGTGCTTGGCAGCTCAGCTTTTTTTTTTTTTTTCAGCTCTTTCTGGGATTTTTTTAATCATTTTCCTTGTGCCATAACTTTGTGGAGTCTGCCACAAAATAAAGGACTTCAGCTCTGGATTTGTCAAGAAGATCCTTAATTGCAGTTTGGTTGTCTTTACACACCAGTCCTGTAAAGATTATTATAGCAAGTAATCAGTCAGCATGAGAAGTTCTTTATTAAACCCCAAACAGTTCATGGGCTGAGATCAGAGAACATCAATCGGGTCAGAACCTGTTCATTAAGATCCATAGAGACAGGAGAAATTCCAAGCTCCTGGAGCGTGCAGGTGTCCTGGGGCTTTGGGAGGGAGCTGCTCCCTGTGGGGTGTGAGTGAGGGGCCTGGGGCTGGGGACAGTGCCTGTGACCATCGCTGCTGTCCCGGGGTGGGCAGGTGTGCTCCCTGTGCTGGCTCCATGCTGACCCCATCCCCTCTGGCTGCAGGCTGGCAAGATCCAGTTTGGTTACGTGTACGGGATCAGTGCCATCGGCTGCCTGGGCATGTTCTGCCTCCTGAACCTGATGAGCATGACCGGCGTGTCCTTCGGCTGCGTGGCCAGCGTGCTGGGCTACTGCCTGCTGCCCATGATCCTGCTCTCCTCCTTCGCCATCGTCTTCTCCCTGCAGTGAGTGTTGTGTCTGTATGTGGCAAGAGGTTCCTCCCGAGACGGGCCAGGAAAGCATTGGAAGGAATTTGCACCTTCAGTGCTGAGGCAGTGTATAATTTGAGTATGACAGGAATCTTTAGTGCAAGAATTAATAATCAGTGGCTTCAGGTATTTACTGGGGGAAAGGGGGGTGAGCACTGGCTTTGTCTCTAAGTCAATTAACAGCTTTTGGATACGTAGACTCCGAGAGCAATCTCAGGTTTGTTTTCAGCCAGCTCTGAATCTGACAGGTCTCAGTACCTGTAAAGTCTAAAAGTCATTATTACTGAAGATGCAAATTAGAATTTTACAAACACAAGAAAACGAGAATAATTCCTCTTGGCTCTGTGAAATTAGGGACTGAAAAGAAACAGCTTGGCACAGGTCGTTTACTCACTGCTCTGACATTTCATATGCACCAAGTTAATTTTGAGGGGGCTTTCTACTGTCATAATTGACTAATAATTGTTCTAAAATTTTAGAATCCCAGATTGGTTTGGGTTGGAAAAGCTTATTCAGTGCCACCCCCTGCCATGGCAGGGACACCTCCCACTGTCCCAAGCTGCTCCAAGCCCTGTCCAGCCTGGCCTTGGACACTGCCAGGGATCCAGAGGCAGCCACAGCTTCTCTGGGCAGCCTGTGCTTTCCCAGTGCTTTTACTGGGAATATTTTGTTGAATGCCAAGTGCTAAAATTCATCCCAGAGCTCTCACAAGGTGTGGGATGAGTCCAGGTGTGACTCCTACATGTGGGTACACAAAAGGCTCACAGGAATTCTCTTCTTTCTGCCTTTGCAGGGGGATGATGGGGATTATTCTCACAGCTGGAATTATTGGCTGGTGCAGCTTTTCTGCTTCCAAGATCTTTATCTCTGCCTTAGCCATGGAGGGCCAGCAGCTGCTCGTAGCCTATCCCTGCGCGTTGCTGTACGGAGTCTTCGCCCTCATCTCCGTGTTCTGAACAGACTCTGGGGGGCTCCAGGGGGCCAAAAGGAAAATCCCACCTTGGAACATGGACTTGGACCAGAAACAGCTGCAAACAACTGTCTCGTGTTGCTATCATGAAACTTAGACCTGTTTGAATCACCTGGAACAATGGAAAATGTCTCGTGTTCACTTTTTTAGGACTTTGAATACTGTTTTCAATGACCTGGGGAGTCCAGAGCTTTAATACGTGTTCATGCTTATCAAGTTCCTGTGATTTCTTTCCCATTCCTAGATCTTTAGAAAAAGTAACTTTTGGTTGTTTATTTGAAGGTTGTGATTTTTGTTCATTTTGTTTTGTTTTGTAGGGGAGGGCAAAGGGTTGCAGTTATGAATTGGTAGATTTTTATCCAAAACAGTTAAAGGAGCTGCCATGGATTTGGGAGACTCTGGATAAATCTGCAGGAATGAGGAACCTGTTTCCTGACCCCTCTCACCAAAAATGCACAAATGAACAAAAGTAATTAGAGTCGTTCCTGTATTTTAACCAATATCCTCCTAAGCTCTTCGGTCTCAATTATTTGTTCATTTGCTGTGAGAGTATTTCAGGGTTTAAGATACTTAAATTATGAAGTAGAAAACAGACGCTTAAAAGTGAAAGGGATCTGTAATTCTGTCACACTTGAAACATGACCACATTGGGGTGTCTGTAGCTTTATGTTAACTGAAGGACTTCGACAGAGGTTCTTTCCCTCATGGTGCACATTCCACTGGATGAGAGGAATCTCTCTCGCAGTACTTCCAAGGAAAACACCATTTGGAAAAACGTTATGCTTGTCAGTATTGTAGTTACTGTAAAATAATTTAAGGCATATTGATTAAATTTTCCTTAAATTTTGAAAAAGGTGTTTGATTTTCCTGATCTTTCTGTTTTAATGTTCAGGTACTAAAGTAGAAACTTCCATAAGGAAACAAAATTGCATTTGAAATGGAATTCATTGGGTCGATTTGGTGTTTGCTTCAGTCCCAAATAGTTGGTGAGAGTTTTAACCTGGTTTGGGGTGTTAATCACAAGAGTTCTTACAAGTGTGACAAGTGGGAAAGCAGAAGTGGTTGTGTTCTGGGACAGTGGAGCTCCCAGACACACAGAAATGTGCAATTGCCTTCCAGAAGTGAATTCAATAGCGCAGAGAATTTTCTCCTTCGCTGTGTTCTTACAAATTCTCATCCTGAGTAAAAGTGGTGAGTGGCTTTTACTGAGCAAAAGGCTTTGCCCTGGAGTTGTGGTGTCTCAGGGACACCCTGGGGCACCAAGTTGTCACTCCTTTCGTGAAGAACAGGAGGGAGCTCCTGCCCTGGGTCTGTGCAAAACAATGACATTGATTGCCAATGAGCCTAATTAAACAGTTCTAGCACATAGAAAAAGTCCCATAGCTGCTTGAATAAATCAGGTTCTAACACTCCAGTACTGTTCTTTGGGAGCAACTAATTCAGCTTACCCTGCACATTCCAGGGGGAAGTTCTTCCACATGTACCTTCCAGAGTGATCACCTGGCTGTTAAACTATTATAAATAATATTTTCTTTCCCCACAGCAAACTTCAGTGCACAGGAAAAACAACTCAGTGTTGCCCTGGCAATAGAGCTGCTGAGCTTGGAGAAGCCATAGGAAAAGGGATTTATTTAGATTTAAATGCTCACAAAGTCAGCAGTGCAGGACACTGCACATTCTACTCCAGCAGTGAGGATTGACCCAGGGGTTTCCAGGAGCATTTTGTGTTCCTCAGCACAGAATTTAGCAGTTTTTAGCTGGATATCTAAGTGGTCTCTGGGGAGCAGAGAGAAGCAGATGGGAGCAGGAGGTCAAACACTTGACTTCACGGAGGACTTGATAAAACCAGTGTTAAGTCTAGACTGGTTGTCTTAAATATCCCAGATTTCTGGTACATTAATTAATGTGATTGCATTGACTCTTTATTGCCTTTCCAAAATCAATCCCATTGATTTTCTGTAATGAAGTTTTGTCCTAGTTCTTGCTTCAATTTTACTTACATTTCAGATGATTCAATCTCCCCAGCCCATGGAATGTGAGCATTGGAGGCTGTAGTTCTGTACTCCCACATTTGCCTTTCAGAATTAGTAGGACTTTTTCTTTCTTTCCACATCTGAGCTTCCCCCAGTCTGTTCCCCCCACCATTCTCAGCTGACTTTCAGACGAAGCGCCAGCACCACTTCTACCATCCTGCTCTGGCTCTTTTCATGTTGCTCAGCTTAAAGCACTCAAAGAAATGCTGGAGTTGCTTTTTTAAACCCGCTTTTGTTATCCTCCCAATCTTGAAATCATCTCTTGCCCTACTAGAGCTGAGAGTTACCTTTCCCAGTGTGTCACCGCAGGCTGCTGATGGTGTGACAGTGTTTTGCAGGTCCCTCGTGCTGTGGGGCAGCTGCCGCCCCTTCCCTTCGGTTCTGTTTCTGTGTCAGCAAATTCCAGGGCTCATCCTGTGCCAACCCCGTGTTCTGAACATGCTCCTCTGCCTGTCACCCCCGTGGGTGTGGAATACCCGAGGCTTGGCTCTGGGATGGCACTGGAACACTCCCGCTGGGCTCTCTGGATCGTGGCTGAAGGGCTCAGAGGGAATGTGCCCTGGGAGCCCTGGCTGGGAGGGTCACCTGTCACCTGCTGCTGCTCCTGCGGTGCCTCGGCTCCTGCCAGCACCAGTTCAAGGTTTGTTCATGGTTTTTGGGAACTGTGGGAGCTCAGAACTGCCCGAGCCTTGGGTGCCCCACCCCGGGCGCTCCCCCAACACGGGAGGCAAAGCCGAGCACCGGTACCGAGTCCCCGCGGTGTCCCTGGCGTGTGTCCACCCCGGGATGCTCTGGAATGTCGCGGTGCTCTCCTGGTCCTGCCGCATGCCCGCAGAAGCTGTGGGAATGGGGAGCGGCGCTTGCTGTTTGCAACTTCTCCACTGGGTGGGCCTGCAGGACTCCTGATGAGCTCCGGGAGCCTGGGCACAAAATCCTGGCATCATCCGGGGGGAAAAGCCATCCCAGACCATCGAGTGCCCCATCGCCACCCTGTCCCCAGCCCAGAGCACTGAGTGCCACCTCCAGCCCTTCCTTGGACACTGCCAGGGATGGGAACACCAAACCTCCCCGGGCAGCCCTGCCAATGCCTGACCTCCCTTTCCACGGAGAAATTCCTGCTGGATCCATTTCAATGCAATGATGTGCTACAGACTCCTGAAGCATCACTCTCTGCTGCACCCAGAGCTGCTGTGCTGTAGCAGGGCTTGGGAAGCCTTTCCCTCCTCCTCCCTCCCTGCTGCTGTCCCACAGCAACAGCAGTGGCGTTCCCAGGGGGTCACAGCACTGATCCCGCTGAGGCTCTGTCCCTGGCAGGGGAAGGGGCTCATTCCAGCCATGACGGGGGTGCTGCAGTGCCCGGGATCCCTCTGGGAATGGGGAGCCTTTTCTATGTCCCATTCTGACATATTTCTGACCAGCTGATGCTTTACCTGACCAGGAAGTCTCTTTGTTTTCTGTACATACATTTGTTTTCCCCTGGGTAAATCACTGCTCTTCTAGCTGTTGGGTGATACTCAAGAAGAATTTCCTCACAGAAAGGGTTGTCAAGCAGTGAAATGGTTCCATGAAAAGAGCATCTGCTCAATCAGCTGCATTTGGCTGTAATGTTTTCTCTGGCCATTTTATACTTTCCTGGTATTCTTATATTCTAAACTTTTTTCTCTAAAATAGGTTTGATCCGGAGTTTGGAATTCCCGGTGTCAGTAACAGCTTGGAGACACTTTCATGTGAGCTTCATTTCAGCATCTTCAGTCAGAATGCATTGACATATTCACATGTCTGCACAGTCAAGGTGACAATTCTGACACCATGGTGTAGTTTATTTCTGTTCATTTATTTAATTATCTGCTTAAGTATCAAGGTCTGTGTAGGGGGTTTTGTTGGTTTTTAATTGCATGGGCCTCTCCTCATTTCACTTCTTCATCCCTGGTGATTTCCCTGTCATTGCTGGATGCAGCATCAGAATTAAGTTTCCAGTGTGCATATTGACAAAAGAGAAGATAATAATTACAAATGATTGATCAGTCCAAGCCCACATCATTGGATTAATTCTTCCCTCCTTCCCACCACTGTTAATTCAGAATAAATTTGCAGCAATCAAGAGATCTTCACTTGTGTGCTGATGATCTTCATGTTCTGCCTGAGCTTTAATTGAGCTTAAAAGGCCTAATTCTGCTTCAAATCTATTCTTAGTTTTGTTTCAGACCTGAATGTAGAACTTAAACTGGAAAATGGCCCTCCAGTCTGCATCTTAGCTGGATTTCCCATGCAGTCAGTGCTCCCATGAATGGTCCCGAGGTCCCAGGCGGGTGGGAGGGTGTGGGGTGGCTGTAGTGGGATGGAGCTGATGGATGGGATGGGATCGCATCCTTCCCACTGCTCCTCAGATCCACTGCAATACACAGGGATTATTCGGAGGATGCCAGGAGGAAATAAAGCCCTAGGACTGGTCCAGGGGAGTCCTCAGCAAGCCCGGGGAGCTCTGGGGGTCACGATAACACAGAGCAAGTCTCCTGTTGGAAGCAGCAGGGTTTGCCTTCAGCTCTGTCCCTGCTTCTGCCTCTGCACGCTTGTGTTTCTGTTTTCTCCCTGGATTGCTGAGCAGGTGGTGGAATAACCACAGAGGCCCTTTCTTGTGCCTTCATTATTGTCAAAACAAACACAGGCACAATTCCGGACCCTGGAGGAAAGACAGCAAAGCTGAATTCTGGACCTGTAAAGTGCCGGCAGCAGTGAGATAACACGCATTAAAAACATCAGGCTGAAGCTCTGAAACCTCTGCAGTTTACCCAGCAATTTGTCTGGAAGGCTGTTCTATGGGAGCCTTTTCCATGGAAACCTGCAGTGAGATCCCCCAAACAAATCACTGCGCTGTGCTGTGCATGGGCTCGGTGTTTGATCCCACCCTGCTCTGCTGCTCTGCTGCTCGGGTTGCCATGGCCCCGTGCTCTGCTCAGACACTCTGCTGAGCCCCCGCAGGGAGCGGGGCCGGGCTGTGCCTGCTCCGTGCGGAACGAGCCGGCAAAACACCCTGAGCATCCAAACGGGGAA
>VZRL01006300.1:47857-82430 GCA_013397895.1 Origma solitaria | reverse complement strand
GGAATGAGCCGGCAAAATATCCTGAGCGTTTAAATGAGGAATGAGCCGGCAAAACACCCTGAGCGTTTAAATGAGGAATGAGCCGGCAAAACACCCTGAGCGTTTAAATGAGGAATGAGCCGGCAAAACACCCTGAGCGTTTGAACGGGGAATGAGCCGGCAAAATACCCTCAGTATCTAAACGGGATTAACGAGGGAAGGAAGAGGAGCAAACCTAACTTCACACAAGCGCTGGTGGCAGTGGCGGGGTCGCTGCTGCCGGCGGGGCCTGGGGGACGCTGGGACCCGGTCAGGGCAGCCCTGCAGAGGCACAGAGCCCGCGTATGACCGTGTGTGTCCGTGTGCCCCCGCAGCTCGCAGCGCCGGGGTTTGGAGCCACTAGATGGCAATGGGCGCATTCCGATGGCGCTCTGCCGGCGGCTCCGAGCGCTCCGAGCTGGGGCTGGATCCTCTCCGGGCTCGGAGCTGCGGCTGGATCCTCTCCGGGCTCGGAGCTGCGGCTGGATCCTCTCCCGGGCTCCGGTGTGCTCGGGGCCGGCCCAGGAGCTGCTCCCGCCCCGCCCGGGGCCGCTCTGCCTTGCCCGGGGTAATTCTCAGCTGGATCGGTCCCTGCTGGCAGCCTGGCAGCGGCGCCGGGGAGCGGCAGGAGGGGACAGAAGGACACCGAGGCAGAGCCCCCCCTCGGCAGCGCTGGGGACAGCCCAGCAAACACACCAGAGCTGCCAGGCTGCTCCAGAATGATCACTGGTGACATGTTTGAGACAGTAATAACATGTCAGAGCATAAGGAAAGAGATCCTGCCTTTGATCTGTGAATTACCCAAAGTGTCCGTCTGATGCAGGGATTGCATTTTTAAAGAAAATTAAGGAGGTGGTCAGCATTTGCTGATCCCAGGCTCTGTCCCTGCTGACCAAAGCTCAGCGATGTCTCCAGACCCTACAAGAACCCAGAGGATCACCCAGGGCTGATTTCAGACCCTGCAGCCAGCCCTGTGCCACCCTGGAGTGCAGCCCTGGGGCACAGGGCCTGTGTGCGCTTGGCTCCTCCTCATCCTCCCGACAGAAGCTCCAAATCCTGTGCAAGGATGCTAAAAAAACCAAAAAGGGGTGGAGAGGATAATGGGTTTTGGCCAACTGCCATTTCTCTTAGCAGGGAAAAGTTACTGGCTGTTCTAGTGACCTCCACAGTCATTTAACCAGCTACACTTAATTATGCTGAGTAATACAAAAATTCCTTATATTTTGCAAGCAAATTCCTCCTTGGTCGATGGAAAACAGAAATCCAGTGGAGCAGGAAAATGCCTGTGCCTGAAAGCACTGCCTTATAATCTATTTTTAACTGAATTTCTCCATCTCCTTTGTAAAGAAATAACACTTCTTCATTGCCTCTGGCCATAATTAATGTACCATAACTCAAGTCCAAGAGACATATAAAACCAGACTTAAAACAGAGCATTAGCTTTCAAGCAGAGCAAATAATTTTGGAGAAAATAGTGTTTTCTATACTTAAAACTCTTTCCCCTGGTTTTCATTAAAGCCCTTCAGCTGCTCAAACACGGAACGTGCTTCCCCCAGCCCTGTGCTGGTTTGACAACGTCCTTCTCCACAGGGTGAGGAGCTGCCGTGGGCACAGCTTTTCCACAGGGATCTGGAGCAGCAGGAGCAGCCATGGGGTTCACCTGCTGGCACTGCCTCTGGTTTGTTTGGTTTGCAAAGAATACTGCCGTTTTTGTTGTAAAAAGGGGAATACAGAGGAGAATAAATATTTGAAAATGTTTGAAGCCTGTGTTCAGTAATCACTGGGCTGAGCTAGGTCCGGCACTCACAGCTCCCTGCTCTCAGTGACCTGGTGACCAGACAGCTCCTGGGGAGCAAAGTCCTGCTGAAGCAGGAGGAAAGCATCTCAGATCAAACATATTTCAAAGCAATGAACAACTCCTGTGCAGGACTGACTCCAAGGAGACTCTTAGGGGTCTCAGCAGCAGCCCCAACCCAATCCCAGTCCTCCTGCATTCACCCTTCGGTCCTGGCTCACTGTGGCCACAGCAGCCCCACTATTTACCAGCAACAGTTTACATCCTAAAGGTCGCAGGGCAATGGGAGTGAGGCCCTGGAGCCAGGGCAGGATGGCACAAGGAGAGCCCTCCCCGCCTGCTCCTGTCCCCCTGCCCAGCTGGGACCCCTGTGCCTGTCACAGCTCTGCCCTGGGGCAGCACGGAGCATCCTGCTCCTGCCAGCCTCGGCAGGGGGATCAGAGGGGTCAGAGAGACTGCAGGTGTGCCTGTGCACAGGGGGAATGGCACGGCACAGCATGGCATAGAATAGAATAGAATAGCTCAGCTGGAAGGGATCTGTAACAATCATCTGGTTGAGCTGGTGACCCGAGGGTGCCCCATCCCCACAGGTGTTCCCAATGTATCCAATGTGCCTCATCCCCACAGGTGTTCCCAATGTGCTCAGTGTGCCCATCCCCACAGGTGTTCCCCATGTGCCCATCCCCACAGGTGCTCCCCATTCCCCGGTGTGCCCCATCCACCCTTTCGTACTCATCAGTGCAGCCAGAGGGGCTCTCTGTTTTTCTCCGAGGGTCTCCGCTCGCAGGGAGGGCATGGCTGCAGGTAAGGACTGCTCTGGGGTGTGGCAGGGGGCTCCAGGGGGGCTGTGCTGTGCTGTAGTGGCTGAAGCAGAGAAGAGCTGCTCGGTGCTGCCGGATCTGTTTCTCTGGCTGTGTTCCCCATGTGTCCGGGCTCCCGTGGCTCTGGGTGGGCACGAGCAGCACTCAAGGGCCCTGTGCTCGTGCTCAGGGTGCCCTGGGCCAGGGCAGCTCCTTCCCCCTTGCGCTGTGAGGGTGGTCAGGGCTCTGCTGTGCACCAGGAGGAAGCCCAGACTCATTTCAGGATGTGCTATATGGTAAAATGTGTTGTTATGGCAACTAAAGTTCTAAAAATAGACCAAGCAGAAAAAGATGATGTATATAAAAATGACCATGCTTCATTTTAATTATGAGGAGTTTGAAATGCTTTCTATGTGAAGAATTCTGGAGTTTATGCGTGAGTTTTTCTGGTGTCTATAACTGTGAGCCCAGAGGGCTGGGTACTGCAGGGATGCTCCCAGAGCCCTGGGCAGCAGCTCTGGCAGGGCTGGGGCTGAGCAGGGCGCGAGGACAAAGAGAAGCTCAGTCTGTGCATGGTTCTGCTCAGAAACTGAATGCGCTGGTCCTAAAACTTCAATGAGGGCAAAACTTCATCTTTGGATTAATATAAAAATCTTCCTGAGCAAACCCTGCCATTGGAATCTGGGACTAGCCAGAGCAGCAGAAGCTCTTCCATGTCTCTGTTTCTGTTGCCCAGAGAAGCTGTGGCTGTCCCTGGATCCCTGGCAATGCCCAAGGCCAGGCTGAACAGGGCTTGGAGCAGCCTGGGACAGTGGAAACTGTCCCTGCCATGGCAGAGGTGGCACTGAATATGCTTTAAAATCTCTTCTAACCCAGGCCACTCTGATTCTCTGATCTGCAAGTGCTGGGGCAGGACTTGGCTCTGGGCTGGTGCTTGTGTAGGCAAAGGGTAACAATCTTATTTTGGTATCATAACCAGTGGCTTTATAGGGACTCTTCATCCATTTGCACTGCTCTGTCCAGACCTGGCTGCCCTCCCTGTCCCTTGTCACCCAGGTCAGGAGCTTTGTCTCCTTTGCTTTTCCCACTTGTTCTGTGTTGTGAAAGGTAACTCTCGAAACTGAGTATTTTGCTTTCTGTTAATAACAACAGCAACACCCAGTCTTGCTTTGGTGGCTCACTAAAAATAGCTGCGTTCATTGCAAAACCTCCGGGCTCTGAAGCTGGGGGTGCCAGGGCCAGTGTTTGAGTTGCAGGGATCAGTGAACTTCAGTGACTCTTGGAATCACTGGAGAAATGAGGGGTTTGTGTCAAAATCCAAGCTGCAGCTGCAATCCTTTACTAACCACAATTAGAGCTCCCTGGAGCTGCCCTGGGCCAGGGGGTGAGGAGGGGCTGCAGAGGGCACCGGCGGGCTCAGGCAGTGCCCGAGCACCCAATTCCCACGGCAGGATGGCCTTCCCTCCCTCTCCTGATGGCCATCCCCGGGTCAGTGCCGCTCCTGGTGGCTCCCACTGCCAGCCCCAGCTCAGCCCTGCTCTGCCCTCGTCCCTGCCCGGCCCTGGGGCAGGAATGCTCTCCCAGCAGGGGAACGGGGCAGGTGGGATCCTCCTGGGCACCCCTCTCGCTTCTCCCACAGCTGCCTGAGCCCTGCACCCTCTGAAAGACAAACATCTGGAGAAGGGGCCGCAGAGAGGAAACTTTCCTCAGCACAGAGGGAGAGCTGTGTCAGCTGCATAGGATGTGTGTATGAAAAGCAGCATTTAATTAAATAAAGACAATGTAAATAGAAATCTGCATCAGCTCGCTCTGTGCCCCAGAGTGAAGGAGCTGCCAAGGAGCAGGAGTTCCCTGCCTGGCTCCTGCTGCCAGCAGGAGCAAATTCACTGCCCAGGCTGTGCCGTTTCTCTCTGTCTGTATAGACTCATAAATAGCTGTATGTGTGTTTACCATCTGCTGTAATTTCTTAGCTGCTATAAATTTTGTTCCTCTTCCAAATATTTGAGCACTCCTGTGACCTTCTAACCAAAACAGCCAGAGCAAACTGTATGCAATCTATATGTCCAGGGGCTGTCAGCAAGAGCTAACATTTACCCAGAGTCAGGGCTGTTTATATTGCAACAGCATGAAAAATAGAAATATGGAGCAGAGAGGCTGCTCCTGCTGGAAGCACTGGGAATGCAGGGAGGGATGGCCTGGGAGCAGTGCTGTGCCAGTGGAATTGGGCTTTTCCACATCTCTGAGCATTCCCTTGCAGCTCCTGTCCCAGCAAGGAGCCCCTCACAGGCTGGGCTGTGATCTGTGCTCTGGTAGCGAGGGTTTGGCCGAGGCTGATGCTGCGGCAGCTCAGTTCTTCTCCTGAGGCCACAGCAAAGCGCTCCTGATTGTCCCAGCCGTGTCCCCCCTTCCCACGGGATGTGCCATCCTGGGGCAATAGATGATAAATTGGTGATTCTGAGGAGAAATCTGCTGTTGTGGTGTGTCTGCAGCTCTCACTGCTCTGTTGGTGTCCATCCCTCAGCTCCTCTTTGCTGCTGCTGGTTGGGAAGGAAGGGCCCTGGGGAGCTGATGGCTGCACCCCTGTCCTTATCCCTGGGGACATGAGCAGTGTTTGAAGAGGCTGTGGGCACTGTTTCCGTGGGGGTGGCCCAGGTGCCCTGAGCGTGGCACTGCAGCCACAGGAAGGGCACTGCAGCCCAGGGCACTGCAGCCATGGGCTCCGGACAGCTCGGCCGCAGGTTGGGTCCAGGCTCCCCAGCGCAGGTCCTTGGAGCTGGGACGGAGGAACAGCAGCCTCTGGAGCTCTGGGACTGCTGGGATCTGGGAAACCCCAACCTGCTGAGGCCCTGCAATGTCCCAGCCGATGCCACCAGCCTCCCCTGTGCTCCCAGGGCTGGTCACTGGGGCAGCTCAGGCACGGACCAGTCTGATTCCCCAGGGGGAGGACCAGGGGATTGCCCTGGCTCATACTGTTAAGATAAAAGCAAAAGCATGAACCAAAGTTTTCCATTTGAAATGTTGCCTGTGGGGCATTTTGAGCTCCCTCACCCACTGGCAGAGGTGGTGTGCTGGAGCCCCCAGGAACTGGAGCTCTGTGATTTTCTCTGGGATTTGGTGCTTTGACCAAGCTGTGTTTGATCTGGGTCTGTCCCTGTGCAATGAAAGAAGCGATAGCTGATCGAGAACATTTAATAGGCATTAAATTAGAAGTCAGACATGTAAAAAAAGGACAGGACATGTATATTGACAGCTGTAGAAGGAAAAGGGATCAGCTTTCCTGCCAAGGGGGACGAGGTTCCAGTCAGCCCAGCGTTATCCGTGCGCTGCACTGAAACCAGTGCTTGGAAAACCGCAGGCATTCCTACCCATACCTTGTTTTCCTTGGCCATTCTGTTGGTTAAATCTCTGTTAACTATTGGATAAAACCCTGACTCTTCAGTTAATGGAAGTTTGCATGTGCTTTGGGGTTGGGTTTGCCCTTTTCTGTTGTAGGGCTGTTTTTTAACCATTTTTTTGGATTGTCACCCTTCTCCAGGCTGGTATTCCTAATCCTGGATTCCTGGGCTAGGAACTGGTGGAGAAACAGGAGTTTTATAGCAATCCCACTGTGCCCCTCCTAATCCAGAATGCATCTCCCTCCCTCCCTCCCAAACTGGGGAGCACCAGCGGCATGGGAGACCAGCTCTGGGCTGAGAGGTGGCACCGGGCAGGAAAATAAATAGTTTTACTTCTGCTGGTGCGACCTTTCCGAGGAGTTACCGGGAAAGCGTAGAGCAGGCGTTTGTAACCTGCCCCTGGAGGAGCAGCAGTGCAGAGCTGTGGTGCTGAGATGTTCTCCAGAGCAGGGCAGGCTTTGCACGGAGGGTGAGGTTTTCCTGGGGGGATCTGAGCATGGAATGACCCAGGGCTGTGCTCAGCCTGGAGACAGCCGGAGTCACACAGCAACAGCTGAGAAAAGCACAGATTTCACGCAACAGAAACGAGAGATTTGGGAGGAAAAGTGCTGTGTGTGGATCTGGTCCCCTCTGTGCTCTGTGATGCCAGAGGAAAGCAAACCTGCCGGGGAGTGCAGCTCTTTGGGGCTGCCAGCAGCGCTGGCCAGCACGGTGGTGAAATTAAGGACAAATAGGCAGAAGTACATTTTGTGCATGTAATGTCTGCTGATGACTCAATATTTCAGCTAAACATATTTACCTGAATATTCATAGTCACTTAGGAGGTGGCTGCATCTCCTGAGCTCGGCTAATCATTTAAATTCGGATAAGTGCCCCAGCACTGCTGCCTGCAGCCTCTTCACTGGGTACCCTTCAGCTTCCCAAAACCCTGGAGCAGCAGCAGCACACCTCACCCACACCCAGCAGCCTGGCTGGGCTCTCCCTTTCCCCGTGGAGGCACCAAACCCTGTTTGAAGCCCCGAGGTCCCTGTGGGGGTCAGGGCAGGACCCCCCAGCAGTGGGAGCTTGGAGCGAAGCACCGAGGTCAGGGCTGGGCACTGAGTTCCCCCTCTGGGAGGGTTTATCAGGGAACAGATGGTGCTGAGGCGCTGTTGAATCTCAATGTCACCTCAGCTAATCCTCAGCGAAGTTTTGAGGTTTCTCGGAAGGCTGTGGCTGCCAGCTCAGCCCGCTCTGGCAGCAGGAGCTCTGATCAGAGAGCCAGGAGTCGCTGAGGGCTTTGCAGGAACACACAGCAGCCCCCAGGGTGCTGGGGGTACCTTGGACTCTCTTGAAAGGGAAACGAAGTTCTTCAGAAAGCAAGCAGGAAAGTCAGAAATGAAAACCAACCAAACAAAGATAAAAATAACCCCCCCAATGGAGCTTTTCCATTTGCTGGACTGAGGAATTTGAGATGAGGAGGTGTAGCCAGGTGGGTCTTGGCCTCTTCTCCAAGGCCACCGACAACAGGACAGGAGGAAACAGCCTCAGGCTGTGCTGGGGAGGGTCAGGGTGGACATCAGAAGGAATTTCTCCATGGAAAGGGAGGTCAGGCCTTGGCAGGGCTGCCCAGGGAGCTTTGGAGTGCCCATCCCTGCAGGTGTCCAAGGAAGGGCTGGAGGTGGCACTCAGTTCTTGGGGCTGGGGCAAGGTGGGGTTTAGGCACAGCTTGGACTCTGTGGTCCTGGAGCTCTTTTCCAACCTCAGCTATGAAATAATCCATAAGAAATCCATAGGTAAACTGGGCTTGGGCTTACAATGGCAGAATGGGATATAGATGGATAGAACTAGAGGTGCTGGACTGAGGAGGGGGAGAAAGGGACATCATTTGATCTCCAGGACATGCATTTGCCTGAATCCCTTGTGTGCCAGGCATTGGATTCTTCCTGCCCAGGCTGTCTTACAAAGGCAGATTTCCTTGGCTCAGGAACAGGGGCTTCCAGGTGTGTGCCCAGACTTTCCTAGAATTTCAAAACCAAAGCTGACGAGCTGTCAAATAAACAACAATGCTGCTGTTTTAAATCCCTGTTCATGCTTGAATAGAGGCTGATTTCCGCCAGTGCTGCTGACTCCAATCATCCCAGCTGGACCTCAGGCCCTCCCAAACCTCTAAATTAGAGATAAAATTTTCATTCTTCCATCTATAGTTATAAGCTGTGAAAATCTTTGTGATTTAGATCCCTAATGATACTTTAACTATTTGGGGTTTTTTAAACTTTTTTGTAGTCGGGGAGTTTATTTTTAAACCCTTGCTTTTCCGATAGCTTCATTGCAGTAATTGTTGAGGAAAATCACGTTGTGGTCAATAGCAAAGTGCTTGAGTGCAGAATGGGAACAGAGTGTCTGTGCCCTGCCTGCCCTCAGGAGGGTCTGTGCCCCCATTCCTCAGCGCTGGGGGGATCTGGGGCTGCTCCTGCTGTGCCAGGCTGTGCCCCACCCGTGGTGCCGGTGGCCCTGAGAGCCCTGTCCCTGCTGAGCCCGGTGGGAGTGCAGAGCCCCCCACGTTTTGGAGATATTTCTGCTGTCGAGGGAGGCAAATCCCCTCTGACCCCAAACCCAGGGCTGTGTGGCCATCTCCTGCCCTGGAGCGGAGGGCTGGGCTGTCCTCAGCTCTCCCAAGCTGTGTCCAGCCAGAGCTGCCCTGCTTGGGGCACTGCAGAGCCTCTTGGGGTGTTACACTCCAGAGGATCACTGCAGAGCCCCTCGGGGCAGTGTTAAACTCCCGAGGGTCACTGCAGAGCCCCTCGGGGCAGTGTTAAACTCCCGAGGGTCACTGCAGAGCCCCTTGGGGTGATAAACTCCAGAAGGTCACTGCAGAGCCTCTCAGGGCAGTGTTAAATTAGGACAGCACTGAGCCTGGCAGGGCTGCGAGGGTTCCCTCAGGCTGGGGGAACGTGGGCACCCCAGGGTGGTGATGGGTCTGGGAGAGCTCCAGGGGTGCGAGAGGCTTCACTCAGCACTACTGCAAAATAATCAGATCAGAGAAAAGCTTGATGGACTTGCATGTCTGAATTTATTGGCAGTAATTTACATTTTTCCTCATTAAGGGCTGATTATTCTGATAATAAAGAATAAACTTTGCCATCGAGCATCTCAAGGCTCAACAGCCCTTAATTAAACATGGTAATTGTCTTTGAAGCAGGTAAATGTTATTGCATATCACAGGAGTGCAGGCTGGGGCTGAAGAGCAAATGAAGCTCTTTGTGATGAGGAGCAAACTTGGCTGAAAATACACATTTTAGGATTGGTGTGTTGTCAGCCGAGGACAGACCTTAACCAGGGGGACTTGATTTTTCACCCCTCATGTGCCATTTGCAATTTCTCACTGGAAAAGGGGAATATCAAAGAGTTTAACTGTCTGCTTGGTCTCAGCATTGGTCTCATTCCTCACATTTTCTGTGAGATCTGCACAAGAATGAATGTCCTTGTGGCAAAACCATCACCAGTTCCTGAATGTGTGATGGAAAAATGAATTATACACTGCGGGGAGGGACAGAGGGAGCAGCCCAGGAGCTCTGCAGGCACCCAGGAGCTCCAGGTGCCCCAGGCAGGATCCCCCAGGTCCTCATGCAGAAGGCTGTGTGTGATTCAGGAGTGCCTGCAAGGGGAACCTTTGCCTTGGCAGCACAAGGGAAGACCTGAGGAAGGTAATGCTGGATCTCAGTGGCTGCTATAGCCATTGAGTGTAATAAAATCTAATTTCTAGTTAGTGATAGAAGCATTGCGGGGCCTTTGAATGAAGATTTAATGCTTGTACTAACAGGGGTGCTCTTCTCACCCCTGGAGAGCAGCACCTTCACCTGGCAAGGGCTTGGCCTCCTCTCTCCAGGGCTGGGCCACCCATGGGGGTGGATGGAAAGATCTGGAGCTCTGGGTAGTCAAAGGGAAAGGGCCACAGCAACCTCTGACATGGGATTTCCTCCGGCTGTGGGAATTAACCCATGCCACAAGACACCCCAGAAAGAAAATCAGGAAAAGTCTTTGAGGAAGAGTAGGAGGCTCCAGCTGGGGCCACTGGGAACAGAGGAACTCTCCAGGAATTAACATTCAAGAAAGAGTCACTGATTCTTTACATGGTGCCAGGTACCAAACTCTGGTACTAAGAAATCCTGGAAAATAAGATTACTTTATGTTGGTCATAGAGAAAAGGCAGATTAATCCTGCTGGCCTCTGGAGCCAACACAGATTTACCCCCAGTGGCATTTTCCTGTTCTATACCCTGGAAAAATGTGGTCCAAGCCCAGGTGAGGGTTTGATCTCTGCCCCTGATGCAGCTGCAGTCCTGCTGTGCCCTCAGGGATGTTGCTATGCCACAAATGCACCCTCAGCTTTATTCCCCGGGTAGGCTGAGAGGTGTTAATATCCCTGGAATGGATCATTTTAAATATTAAACTGGAGATGGGCTCCAAAAAGCTTTAGTGAGGAGTCATTTCCTCCTTGTCTCCCTCTGAACAAATGGATGTGCTCAGCTGCTGAGGGTGTCCGGGCTGGGCAGTGTCTCTTGGGCTGTCCTGGTTCCCAGAGCTGCAGCCCCGCGGGAGCCTGCCCGGGGTGGGGCTGGAGGGGCACAGGGTGTCTGTCTGTCTGTCTGTCTGTCTGTCCGTCTGTCCCCAGGGCTGGGAACGGCCAACTGCAGACTGGGGACGTGCGGCTGGTGCCACGCCGGCTCAGCCCCGTGTCCCCGTGCTCCGGGATTCCAACAGCGCTAGCGAGAGGGAACTGTTCCCCGGCCGAGCATCCATCGATTCAAACAGCCCCGGGGAGAGGGAACTGTCCCCAACATCCCTCGATTCAAACAGCTCTAGGGAGATGGGACTGTCTCCCCCAGCCCCAGCATCCATCGATTCAAACCGCTCTAGCGAGAGGGAGCTGCCCCCCTGCCCCAGCGAGAGGGAGCTGTCCCCGCCCCAGCATCCCTCGCCGGCCGGGGCACGGTGAGAACGGCTCCGAATAATCAGCCAGGCCAATTAACGAGAGCGCTGTGCCGCCCTGCGGGTCACGGCCGCGGCTCGGCCGGGCACGGGGAGCAGGTGACAGGGAGCAGGTGACAGCCACCGCTCGGGCTGGGCACACGGAGGAGGTGACGGCCGCAGCTCAGCTGGGCACAGGGCGGAGGGCACAGGGAGCAGGGCACACGGAGAAGGTCACAGCGATCGCTCGGGCAGGGCACAGGGCGCAGGGCACACGGAGGAGGACCCGGTGCGCTGCGCTTTCTCTCCGTGGTGCGCTCCGGGTACCGTGGCACCGCAGCGATGCTGTCGCCTCCACGCGGGGCTTTCCTCGCCTTGCACACCTGTCTGGCACGGCAGGGCAGTGCTGCTGGCACGGAGCAAACACACCTTGGGGCTGCTCGGGGCTTGGGCACAGCCCTGCTCGAGCTGGGGCATCGCAGAGCCACAGAATGGTTTGGGCTGCAAGGCACCCCAGAGCCCAGCCAGTGCCACCCCTGCCATGGCAGGGACACCTTCCCCTGTCCCAGGCTGCTCCAAGCCCTGTCCAGCCTGGCCTGGGACACTGCCGGGGCTGGGGCACTCAGCACCACCAAAGTTTGTGTGTTAGGTCAGCAGCCTGTGGCTGGAGAGAGACGAAACAAATACTTCTGATGGAAAATGACGTGTTTAAAATGTAGATAGAAAATACTTTCCTTCCGTGCACACAGAGCAGTTGTGATGAGCTCATGTGTTAAAAAGTGGTCATTCTGCTGAGGCCCCTGGGTTTATTTCCATGTACAACCCATTCCCCAATTCTTTTCTGAATTAGCTTAAACATTTGGTAAGGTCTTCAACTGCAAATATCTAATTTCTTATTCAATATTCAGAATTCCAAATGAAATAAATGATCTGTTTACATGCATCAGTCAGACCATCTGGTTCCATAGGAGAATTCAACAAAGAATCCATTAATTGTCATGCATGTTTATTCATCATTCTTAATTCATAATTCTCATAAATAATTAAATCAGAGGATCTTTTGCAAATAAACAAGCCAAGTGATTATTTTGAAGCTCCGACTTCCATACCTAAAAGAAAACAAAATTAATAGCTCATGTGAATATCCAAGAAAAGGAAAACATTCAATTTAGTGAGTACATAAAGCGCTGTAATTTTCTGCAACCAGCGCATCCCTTTCATCTTGCATTTAAAACCATAATTACCATCGCCAGCTGAACATGGAGAAGGCAGCAGAAAGAGAAAACAAAGTATGGAGAGAAAGTGGGAAGGTAAATTATGTGCGAGCACCAAGAAAAGACAATTTGTCTGTGTTACTCTGCCCAGGCGCTCTCGCTCTCTCCCCAGCGCTGGCGTTACCTCCAGGTATTTATAACCCTCTGCTGGCCACGATGGGAAAAGAATGAGCACAAATGTCCTTTGCTAAAGACCCTGGAGGGTTAAAAATAGAGGGATGATCGTGGTCTCTGGAGGAAGTTTTGAGGCACATCTCAATAGCATCCCTGCATCCCTACAGCCACTGCAATCTGGGATTTTTTCCCTGCCACTCCAAGCATTATTTCTGGAAATCAAGAGTCCTTGGGCACATAGTGCTTTCACTGTGAGTGACTTCAAGCTGGAAAATGTGATTCATTGGAGCTAAAATGTAATTTCCAGAATAGTCATCTCTCTCAGCTTATCTTCTGGGGGAAAGAGACATTTTGGCGTGTCAGCGGGTGAAAGGGCTGAGACCTGCTGCGCCGTGTGGAGAGTGTTTTATTACTTTCACATTTCTTATTTTAACTTCATTGTCTGACACAGCCATTACCTTCTCAAGGACAGAGTTTTTAAAAGTATTGCGAGTTTTGTACCCAGAGAATACTGAAACACCTGTAATGTAAGACATAAATGTACCTAATGCATCTCTGGCTTTCCTGCCGAGCCTTGGAAATGACACAGCCGGGTTCATTACGGCCTGATGGTTTGGCTCAACTTCTGCTGCCGCCAGGTTGCTGTAATTTTAAAAATTGGTCTCTTTATTCCCACAGCAACAAAGAGCTCAAAATTGGTAATGATTTATGGGTGTGCCCCTCTGCTTTAATAATCGAATCAGCACAGCCCCATAGTGCCACAGGTTGTTCCTGACGGATATTGTTGAGGGGTTTGCATGGGCACATGGGGTTGGAATTTTTGAAATCCCATTAAATATTAGATCAGTCTGGGCCTCTCACAGGATTGACAGACATCAGCTCCAAGTCAGAGCTCAAAGCTCGGCACTGGAAACTAAACTGCCTTTTCTGCAACCTTGGTTCAGACCTCCCTCCCTCCTTCCTTCCCTCCCTCCTGCTAGTATTTCATCTCTTTATTCCAAAAGTGAAAAATCAAATCCTGTTCTGCTGCCTAAAGCCTGGGCGTGCTGTGCCTTACAGTCAGGGGTTCCTCTCCTTGTCATGGTGTTGAGCCGTGCCAATGGGATGGGATCCATGGGATGAGATGGGATGGGATGGGATCCGATCCATGGGATGGGATCCGTGGGATGGGATGGGATCCATGGGATGGGATGGGATGGGATCCATGGGATGGGATGGGATCCATGGGATGGGATCCATGGGATGGGATGGGATCCATGGGATGGGATCCATGGGATGGGATGGGATGGGATCCATGGGATGGGATGGGATCCATGGGATGGACACCAGGTTCCTGCCCTGCATTGCCTGGGAGAGAAGCTCCCGTTGGACAGTGTCTGTGGAGGCTGTGTGAGCCGCGGGCTGCTCAAACAGAACGCTGCGGTGCCAGGGCTGTGCCCTGGACTGAGCCCTGGGCCGGTCCGTGTGTGCAGGGAGCAGTGCCCGAGCACGAGGGGCAGGTGTTCTGTACGGCCCAGGGCAGGGCAGTGCAGCCCCAGCCTCGCCCTGCGTTCCTCACTGCTCCTCCAGGTGATGGAAAATACAGATTTTATACACTGCTGCCGTAATGAGAGAGCAGATTTCAAACCTTGCTCCTCTTGGGATTTCGTCTCCCCTGTCCGAAACCTTTTGGGGATACCTGAAAAATGACTCTGATATTCCTATCTTGTCTTCTAAGCTGGGTAAAAAAGTGTCTAAATTGTCTCTAATAAAACATTCCCATGCATTAGGTCTTAACTAATAGAAGAACTATATTTTAATGTTTTTGTGATTTGGGCATATTAATGATGGATATTTGGTCATTGTGTGTGTGGAAATGTGCTCAAGGACTCCCCAGGCACCCAGAACTCTTCCCAAAAGGTAGACATGGAAGCAGTAAGAGATTTAGTAGCACCCAATATAAATACATTGTTTGACAGAATTTAAATATGTATAATTGTAGAGATTAGTGTCTGCTTTGTCTGGGCAAAGGCTCTCACTGGTAAATAAAACACACAGAGGAAAGCATGAAGTAGGGCTTATGTAAGCTGAAACCTGAGATTATTTGTGCGAGGTCTGCCGGCAGAGTTGTGGTACCAGCCCCAGTTTGATAGAGAGCTGGTAGGAGAGCAGAAAGAAAACATTAATCTGCAGCAATTACAGTAGCTCTAGCACTGAGGAATTTAACCTTGGGGCAGCTGAATGAGTGTGATATCACAGAATCCCAGACTGGTGTGGGGTGCCATGGACCTTAGAGTGCCCCCAGCTCCATCCCCTGCTTGGGGTGCCCAGGGCTGCGCTGAGCTCGTGCCAGGGCTGCTGCCCCGGGCAGGGCTCACCCCCAGCTCAGGGATCTTACAGCTGCCGTGCGAGAGACAGCCCTGGGCTCCTCCTGCAGCCCCAGTTATCCTCTGCCTGGCGAGCTCTGCTAGATTGGCTCCTGCAGCACGAAAAGAGCAAGTGGAAATTTGTCACTCTGTGTCTCAGTCCCAGCTGAAAGGATGCTCCAGATCACTGACAAGCTGCAGGCACAGCACAGCTCTTTCCTCTCTCTCTTTTTCTTTCTAAATTTATGTCTGTGGCATTCCCAGGGCTGGAGCTTGTCCCCACATCCTGTCCCATGCAGGTCTCCGTGTGCTCCTTGCTGGGAGAGTCTGGCCCTTCAAAGTGCATCCTCCTGAAGCAGGAATCAAAGTGAGCCCGAGCACCCTGCTCATTCCATGCCTCGCCGGGGCCCAGGACTGCTGTCCTCTGGCAGGAAAACCCCCGAGCCAGGGCTGTCCCTGCTCCCTGATAGCCATCAGCCATGTCTGGCTGCTGAGCATCCTCCTCCTCCGCCTCCTGCTCGTGCCGGGCTCAGGCAGGTGGAGCAGGGCTGTGGTTTAACCACAGAGCACTTGGGGTTCTCATGTTGTCATCTGCCGCTCTCAGGGTGACTCATTCCAGGATTATGTAGGCATTTTATTCACGGCGTTATTACTGGAAAGTTCTTTCTGCAGAGGCTTGGAATATAAAACTGAAAATATTCTGATTGTAAACTGCCTCAGATAACACAGAGCCTGTTGTAAAAGCAGGTCCTGTCTGAGCAACAGTAATTCCACAATTGCAGGAGCAGGAGTGAGGGCTGAACTCATTCCTGCTCCCATGTCAGTGCTCTTGGTGCTGCCAAAATTGAGATTCTCATCACAGAGGAGTCGGGAGGCTGCCTTCTCCTCACATTTAATTCTTTTCTAGTTGAAAAACAGTCTTTTAATGTGCTACTGCTGGGAGGTTTGGGTACTTTCTCCAAGATTATGACAATCCGAGAATTTCAAAGATGTGGGTGGTTATAAACTCTCCCTTGAAATGTGCCATAAAGCAGCAAAAGGAGCCAGAATTCACATTATTTCCTTGTTACACCCTACAGGAGCTGTCATCCAAGGGGTATGTGGCTCTTGAATTAAAATTTAGCTGAAGAGATTTCCGCAGTACTAGGGGATTTTTTGTGGCTTTTACACTGATTTCTCTCTTCTACCCCACTGGGTTTCTGAGTTTTCCATCATTAGCTGGCTGCACCCTCCTCTGGAGGGATCCAGGTCCAAATGGGACATTTTTCCTTTAAGGAGGATTTCCCTGAGGAGCAGGTTTCTCTCTCAGGACTTCTGTAGTTTGAAAGTCTGGAGTGTTTTCCTTTCCCCTTCGAGCTCCTGGCAAAGTGAGCAGCTTTAAAACACAAATATTTATGGACGAGGCAGTGTTTGGATTAGGGAATGAAGAGTCTGGATCAGCTGCTCTGCTTATCTGGTGCAGAGGAAGGCTCTGAGGAGCCCTGGGTGTGCTCTGAGACACCGTCCCAGCCTGGATTCCACGGGGCACGCTTGATTGAAGGGCAGCTCATTTTTCTGGAAGAATTTCTTGGTGGCAGGGGAAATCAGGAATGGGCAGGGCTGCCCAGGGAGGTTTGCAGTGCCCATCCCTGCAGGTGTCCAGGGAAGGGCTGGCG
Organism: Origma solitaria; assembly: GCA_013397895.1. Lineage (NCBI taxonomy): Eukaryota > Metazoa > Chordata > Aves > Passeriformes > Acanthizidae > Origma > Origma solitaria. Next base: position 66,085 of record VZRL01006300.1, on the reverse strand, counting down.
GTGGCACTCAGTGCTCAGGGCTGGGGACAGGGTGGGCATCAGGCACAGCTTGGGCTCCATGGTCCTGCAGGGCTTTTCCAGCCTCAGGGATGCCGGGATTCTGTGATTTTACAGCTTCCTGCAGAGATGCAGCATTTGGCACCATTTCTCAGCTCCTTGGCAACGTGGCCCTGCCTGGGAAAAAGGTTATTAATGTAGAGAGAGGCTCTTGCAAGAGAGTGATGGATCGGAGCCCCTGGCTGGCAGCAGCTGTGCTGGGCTCCAGCAGGTGCCAGCGGCCCTGGGCACAGCAGGGCACGGGGCACTGCGCACGGAAACACTCTTGGCCCCACATCCCACCACAACCCGGCCAAAAAACCTCTGTGCTTCAGCAAGTGATTTATATTTGTTCTCTGGATAAACAGAGAGCCCAACCAGGCTCTGCCAGTCCAGCGCCTTTCAGGCACAGTTAAATTAACTTTTAGAAAAATAATAAAAATTATGGCCCAGCCTAATGAATGCCTGAGGAATTCTATAAAAGGCCTTGTGACACCTGCATTAATACCAAATGAGTTCATATGATTAATGGTATTAAAATAAATGTCATGGTGATGAATAATGGTTTGGCCATTATTTTAAAGTGTTGCCACTGGATCTATAAAAGCTCATGAGTCAACCCTGGGGAAGGAATTCTGCACGTTCATGTCTAAAACCTGCGGGGAATTCAAACTTTTCCGCACAAATAGCCCCAAAAATAACATGGGAGGCTGTGTGAGTTCTCTGGAGGACAGCGTGTGCCCTGGCTTGGGCAGGGCTGCTTTTCCTGTGGCTCAGAGGTGCCATGGGAGGATTTCTGACCTGGGAATTTCTTGGTGCTTGAGGATGATTCCAGAATTGTTTATGCTGGTTTGGCTGGGCTTTTATCAGGTCACGTTTTTTTGTTTTGCTGTTTTTAGAGGGGGATTGGTCTGCTTGACTTTCAAACCACAGCACAGCAGTCTTACAAACTCATCCTTACGAAAAAGAAAAGGCCATGAATGAAAATATTTACATTAGTGACTTGTAAAAGTAGCTATTTTCAGTGGGTTTTACCTATGCAAATCTTTTAAGCAACTTGTGAAGCCTTAGGAGAGATGTTCTTTAGAACCTTGATTAAAATCTCAGCCGGAATAAAATATTTAGCTAAAAGATGTTTTCCTACTCTTCAATTGCTCCTTAATTAATCATCTTTGTTAACTGACTAGAAGACATCCTGCTTCATTTTTCGTTTTTGGCTGAGGATAATGTATGTAAATTAATTTTTGGTGGTATAATCCAATGATAAAAACCCCACTCTTGCTGCCACTGACCGTGTGTTTTTGTTAGGATAAAAGGGAACAGTGCTGTCCTGGTGTGGGGGGACAATGACACACAGTGTGGTGGCACTGAGCTGGTACAGAGGGTCCACTGCGTGCCCAGTAAAACCAACAGGAACATGAGGAAAGAGAATGATTGATTGATTGATTGCTATCTGACTCCAGCTATCACCAAACCAGCGCAGTAAAGTTTCAGAGGTGTGTTTTGCTAGGGAGTTAAAATCACCAGGGCTGTAAGAAACCTAATGGGGGGAAATTTTCTGTCATTTCTATAATTATTTTTGAACCAATGCATTCGCCCGGTCACAAAACTATTTTAGCTGCGGTGATGTAAGGTCCAATTAACAGAATGACATTGGGAGAAGAGGTGTAAATCTGCAGAGTTTCTATTTTATTGCTGCTGCTGGAGCTGTGCTGCAGGGCCAGAGGCACGGCTGGGCTGCGCCGATAGAACAGAGGTGGCATTTAGGCTGACTCGCTCCACTGAAGGACCAGAGCCCAGGGTGGACAGGGTGGGGCTGAGTTCACAGGTGGACCTAGTGATCTTCAAGGTCTTTTCCAGCCCTACCAATTCTGTGTTTCTATCTCAGAGCTACATGAGATCATTTCACAGAAATTCCAGCTCAGTGCTCATATGTGCCCACAAAACCTGCAGAGGTTGGGAGTAGGAAAGCCGGGAAAGGATGAGGATGGAGCCAGCATTGTTTTCACATCAAAACACACGTGTGCGCTTTGTTGTTGCTAGGGCCTCAAACCTTCTAATTTCTGAGGAGGTGTTTAATTTATTTTCCTTTCAAATGAAAGCTTGAGTAGCAATGACTCATTGAGCCCTGTTTACCAAAAGGTTTTGCTCCTGGGCCGTGTTTCTGGGGATGTTTCAGCCGTTACTGGCGGTGAGGGGGATGCTGTCACTGCTGCTTGGGGACGAGATGCTGGGAAGGGAGGCTGCGAAAACCCATTGATTTCGGGTTTGCTAACCACAGAAAGCAGTCCCACATATCGATGAGGCCGATAGCAGAACGAGAACCCGCGGCTGGAGCAGCGGGGCTGCAGATGCAGCGATAGGCAGCTGTGCCGCCCCTTGGCAGATCTGAGCCGCAATTTCTTTCCTCATGATTTCTTGACTGTGCGGAAACATTGAACACGGCTCGAGGATGTGGCAACCCCTGATCTTCCTGTTGTGAGTGTCCCTGTGCTCCGGCAGGGAGGCTTTGAGTGCAGATGCAGACAGCTGTGTGCGTGCCATGCCCCGGCCCCGCGCTGGGAGCCGCGGGAGGGACAGCCCAAGGAACAAATATTCACGTTTCTGGTACCGTGCCAAACCTGGAGGTTGATAATTTAATCTGCTGGCTCACAGCTTGATAGTCTACACAAACATCCCCCTTTTTCCACACAGGATGGATCACGCTGCCATGGGTGCTGGGAAAGCCCAGGGAATAAATAGGCTCCCTGCAGTTACTAAATGTGATGGTTGGCATTCAAACCCAGGTCAAATATCTCATTCCTCAGCTTCAGCATTGCAATATCTCCAGTTATTTCTGATTTATGCAGCTGTCATAAACACTCCTGCCCATGGAAACGTGCAGAAGTCGCAGAGACCTTTGGGGAAAACCAGAGACGTTTCTTCAAGCTGGAGCTTTTTGATGGAACATCAGATCCCTTTATGTGCCCCCTCTGGAGGCCATTTGTCATCTGACATCAGAACTGCCACCATGCTGCCACCTGCGCTGGTGTCCCAGTTAGAGCAGGTGGGGTTTGTTTGCCAGGGGGTGACCCCCCAGTGTCCCCCAGGGTCCCCTTAATGTCCCCCCAATGTCCCCCCAGTGTCCCCCAGTGTCCCCCGCCCGCTGTGCTGTGTGCCTGGGACAGCTGAGCTGCAGAGCCGTGGGCTCAGAGGGGAAAGGGCTCTGTTCCCACTGAACACAGCAGTGGGGCTGCACCTCAGCAGTGGGGCAGGTAGGCAGGCAGGCAGGGAGGAGCTGCCTGGGGGCTGCGCCAGGATCGAGCTCCATCCGTGTCCTCCGCTGGAATCAGAGCTTTGCATGAGCAAACAAAGTTTTTCCAGGCACAAGCTCTTTCCTGCCTCAGACCAGGGTATAAAATCTGTTGCTGCTGTTGTGCATTCAGGGCTGCCTGCCTGCCCTTACATGGGTTTCTTTACAATTTCTGGTCACGCAAGGAGCTGCATCATTTACAGGCAGGATTCGCAGGAATGCGGCTCTGCCGCTGCTGAGCAGCTGGAGGACACCCTTAAATAAAACAGAATCGTCCCCACAAGCTGTTTCATGTTATCATGACGGCTGGGAGATAGAGAGAAATCCCTCCTGACCCGGGTGACCCTGCTGGCAAGCCATGACAGGTCCCTGCCGGGCCTGGACCCAGGTTCTTTCAATATTTCTGAAACTTCGGGAGCATCCCTCCCTCCCCATGCACATGACTAAGTACAAAGGGAATTTAATCTCCCCTTACAGCTCCATCTCCGGGCTCTGACTTTCATGTTTTCTTCACAGACTGCTCCTGCAGCCTCCCTGCAAAAGGCAGAGTGCTCTGCACACCCAGCTGCTCCCGAATTCACCCCAAAATGCATCACCCAAACCTGACTGGGGCTGGCCAATCTCCGTAGCTGTGACATTCCCGGACACAAATTCCCAGCTGTGCATGCAGGGGTGGCTTTCTCCTCGGGAGGGTGGGGGTGTTGGACAGAGTTATTTTATCCCGCAGCTTCCAGGTGCTCTTAACAGGGAAAGCGCATTTTCAATGGCTGGGGGGAACAGCCTGGACAAATCCTGTGCCAAGCCTGGTTTTAGGCAGGCCTGGGCTGTTGGAGAACCCAAGAACTCCTCATCACCTCGGGTTCCTTCAGTCCCAGCCCATGCAAACCAGAGAGGGATGATGGAGCACATGGAGAATAACCCCTGAGGAGGTTTTTGGGTTGCTCCAGTCCCAGGATATCCTCCTCATGCCTCACTTTCGCTTTAGTGCTGTAATTGCAGGGAACAAAGTGATTTCCTCTGCAGTCAGAGCTGGGCAGGACACCAAGCACAAACCCCTGCCTCTCTTCGTTTGCTTAGAACTACCTTAAGATCAGTTTTTAGAGGTAGTTTTGTGACTTTATTTCCCTTTTCAGGGCCCCGAAACTGGATGTGTCTAACCTCATATTCCTGTTATTGAACATTTAAAGGGTGCAAAAGACATTTTAGCAGGGCCTCCTTAGGGGCAGAAGGAGAGGAGGCATTAACGAATCTCTCACTTAATGTTCTCCAAACTGTGTTAGGCCATGGGCAGCTCTGCACGGGTTCAGCTCTCAGCTCTGCTACTGACAGCAGATAATGGAGAAATCATTGGGCTCCAGGTGGAGACTGAGGAATGGGAATGTTCTGGTGTAAGAGTGGGGAGCTACAGATAAGAAAAACAAACTTTGAAATTAGGGTATCCAGCAGAATTAAGGCAAAAGCAGGGTGAAAAAGGCTCCCACTCCAACAGCATGTGCAGGCTTTGGGCTGATTTGACTAAATTGAGTTGAACAGGCCCTTCCAGACTCAGTAATTCAACACAGGCTGCTGCTGGTGCTCGGTAACAATCCTGCCCAGAGCTTGGTGGGATGAGGATGCAGGAAAGGGTGTGGAATGAATCCCTGTATTTTGCACATGGATAAGCAAAAAAGAAGCAGGATTGAGAGTGGCCTGGCTGGGAGAGCCTGGGTGAGGTAGCACTGCTTATCCATCCCTGTGCCAGGGCACCGCAGCCTTCCCCACGCAGGGAGATTGGGAATAGACCCCAGGATGGCTCTGCCCCGTGCTGGAGGCTCAGAGAGCTCCGAGCGTGGGGCAGCCTCTCCAGCCTTCCTTCCCAAAATGTTTGTGCTCCCAGAGAAGCCAATGGCTTTCCTCAGGCCTGATGTCTTTACCAAGTCACTCCAGGACGGATGTCATTCACACGCCTCTCCCTTTGGATGTGCAGGGCTCTTGATGAAGTGTAACAACACAGCTCGAGGTTTTTGCAGAGGGTTTGGCAGTCCCGTGCCAGCCCCGAGCTCAGCAGTGCTGTCACAGTGCAGACAAACTGCTCCAGCAGAGGGGCACAGGGGCTCCTCACGCTCCGGGGCACCCCTGATCCCCCTCGGCACAGCAGCTGAACGGCTGCAGCTGTGTCAGAGGGATTTGGGATGGAGATCAGGGAAAGGTTCTTCCCCAGAGGGTGCTGGGCACTGCCCAGGCTCCCCAGGGAATGGGCACGGCCCCAAGGCTGCCAGAGCTCCAGGAGCGCTTGGACAGCACTGCCAGGGATGGACAGGGTGGCATTGTTGGGGGTCTGGGCAGGGCCAGGGGTGGGATGATGATCCTGTGGGTCCCTTGCAGCTGCCGTGGTTCCGTGAGCCCCAGGGCTGAGCCTGGAGCTCTGTGACAGCCCCACAGCCCCACGGCCCCGCTGTGGTTTGGCTGCTGCTGGGCTGTCTAGACAAGCCTTCGAGAGAGCCATGCTCTGGTTCCCATTTGACTTGAGACAGGCTTTTTCATCTCTAATGTAAACATGCCCAAATAACAGAACTCTGCTGTGGCATTTCTTGTACAAAAGCCCCTTTTTTGGAAGGAGCGATTCGATTCATGCGTTTCCATTCCCCACTACGGATATAATTTCATCTTTCCCATTTGGGCATTAGGTTTCCTGAAAAAAAAAGGTGAGGTGAAAATGCTGAGCCCCTCAGAAAGTGCTCGTATTTAGCGAAGAGCTGCAGCTGTGCAAATACGAGGCTTTGCCCGGAACAAGTGAGCTGAAATCCACCTGGGTTCCTCGCTTCCACCGCACACATCAGCCCCGGGCTGTGCCCGCACGGCTGGGGCATGGCTGGGCTGGGGCACGGCAGGGCTGGGACAGCTCCTGCCATCCCCAGAGCTCCTGCAGGATGGATGGAGCCCCAGCTGGGTCCGAGGGGACATGGCAGCGGGCAGCTCCTCTGAGCAGTGCGGGATTGCACGGTGACATCCTTGGAACCCGAGCAGCATCTCCCAGCGCTGAGCAGAGAGAGGGCTGGGGCCAGAGCCAAGGCTTTGCCCAGGGATTCACTGATGGCTCCTGTTGGCTGCTGCTGCTTCACCCACACCCTGCCCTGTGTCCCTGTCCCTGCCCCGTGTCCCTCTCCCGTGTCCCTGTCCCTGCCCCGTGTCCCTGCTGCATGTCCCTGTCCTGTGTCCCTGCCCCGTCCCTGCCCCTGCCCCGTGCTCCCAGGAATGACCCACATTTCTGAACCTCCAGAAACCCTTTACAAGGGATGGAGTGCCAGACATGAGGGCAGGGTTAGATGGGATACACGGAATAAATCCCTCCCTGTGAGGGTGGGCGGGCCCTGGCACAGGTGCCCAGAGCAGCTGTGGCTGCCCCTGGATCCCTGGCAGTGTCCCAGGCCAGGCTGGACAGGGCTTGGAGCAGCCTGGGACAGTGGGAGGTGTCCCTGCCATGGCAGGGTGGAAGCAGAGGATTTTCAGTGTCTCTTCTGACCCAAACCATTCCATGATTCCATCAGACAGGACAAGTGACACCACGCCAGCCCAGGGCTGTGCCTGCCCTGGGGACAGACTCCATGTGCCCCCAGGCTGGCAGCCTTGCCAGGGAAGGTTTCTGCTCCTGGCAGGAAATCACAGCCCTGGATAAACTCTGCACTTCTCTGCACAAGGCTTTGAGATGGGGCAATGGGGCTGCGTCATGGGGAACTGAAGAAATGAGAGATTTGCCTTCTGAAATGGGCTCTTTGCCAAGCAGTTCAGTTTGGGGAAAATCGGCTCTCGGCAGTTTTCTCGAGCTTCTCTCTGCTCTTTTGTTGCCCATCCTGCTCTTATTTATGGCATTTGAATGGTGTTGAATTTCACGTGTTATTGAATTGTTCTGAGCATGTCTTGGCCCTAACTGAACACACGGTAAAAACTAAGATCAGTCAAGGAAAACACAGGAATTCTCTATCTGTCAGGAGGGAACAAGCCTCACCTTGCTGAGTTTCTGGCAGAGAGGAAGATCTCCAGACTTTCCCAGCCCTGTCCAGCACAATCCTGTCTCGAACAGGATCATTTGTACAATATATCACACACTGCAGTGAGCTTCCCTTTGTTTATCCAATCTAGAATATAAAAAGAATTCCATGAGATAGCTATAAATCCAAACGTAAAGACATTTGTTGAGCAGGAAAAAGAAATTAAGGTTATGAAAGATCAGAATATAAAATGAAAAAAAGTCTGTGGTATCCCTGCAGGACAAGGAGCTATTTGTCAGCTTCCTCACTTACAACTCAGAAATTGGTTTGAGGATTGAAATGCAGCACAACAATAAAACTGCTGCAGGTGCTTTTCATAAAAGCAACATTTAGTTACAGAGTTATTGAATCTTATCAGAAAGGGCTTTTAAAATATTTGGCACCCAGTCCTACCTGTAATGGTGTTGTCATTAAGTGTGTCTAAATATTTTTTTCCATTAGATTATCCATGTTCATGTCAACAAACAGGAGAAATTAATATTATTAATATTATTCATTGCACAAAATTCCAGACTGGTTTGGGCTTGGAGATCATCTCATGGCACCCCTGCCATGGCAGGGACAGCTCCCACTGACCCAGGCTGGGGACACTGCAGGGATTCAGGGGCAGCCACAGCTGCTCTGCCAAATTCAGTTTATCTATTCCTGACCATTCACAAGAAAGGATTTAACCCAATAACAATAATAATGGAAAAGCAAAGCATTTATTATCAGCAGGGCAGGAAATGGAGCTGTGTTCTGTCAACAGCAGCGATGCTCCGTGTGAGGAAGTAACTCCCCAAGTGCCCTTGGGGTCTGAGTCTAATCCCTGTATTTGTATCAGGTTTAATAAGGAGATTTATATTGGGCACCAAATGTTAAAATTACCTAAACTTGAAAGGCCTGCCTATGAAATGAGTCGGAACAGATTCTCTGTGGAAGTTACTGCAGTGCCAATAAGGATTAATTAAAACTCAAATGTTCTTCATTGTGTGTTAATTGAGGAATTGTTATTCAGTCAACCTTCTTGATTTTTCTCTGTGTTAAATAATCATGGCAGTATTTCACCTAGTCTCACTGTTTATTTAACCAATTAATTAAGGGAGGGGATATTCTGCGCATATTAGTATTTTAATTGAAGAATTTTATTCCCGGTGGCCTAAACATCTACATATGTTCAGGTTTGGTGTTTAGCTTTTTTATCTTTTAAATGACCAATGTTCCTGATTGTACACACTACAGACTGCAGAAAAAAAGCTTTCAAGTGCTCTGCACAATTGAACTTCATTAGAGCTTGAAAACCAGGGCCAGGTTTCCATCTCAGCTGTGCTCATGTCAGACAAAGTAATTCCCCACTAAATAATGGATTTGCTTTGAGCTGGTTCTGGTATCAAGATGAGAGTTTGGCCTCTGTCACTTGAATAATGAGAGTGCACGTTGTGTAATGGTGTTTAACAGTTCCGAGCGTTTTATTTAATGATTACTAATTTATAAAAGGTCACTTTATAATGTATTCACAGTTTAGTGGGTGCCACAAAATTCAAAGCTCCACCGAGAGCCCTCTTGTAGGCAAAATGTGAGAAAATCCCCACCCCAGAAGGATAAAATTCCCAGGTGTGTGTGGGTTTTCTCCTGTGTGACCCACTCTGGGTCACATCACTGCTTACCCCTGGATCCCTGGCAGTGTCCCAGGCCAGGCTGGACAGGGCTTGGAGCAGCCTGGGACAGGGGAAGGTGTCCCTGCCATGGCTGGGGTGGCACTGGATGAGCTTTGGGGTCCCTTCCAACCCAAACCATTCTGGGACTCTAGGATATTATTAAAATTTTTAAAAATCCCAACTTGTGGCATCCTGCAAAATCTGAAATGAATCAAAATACTCCAACATTTTTCTCTACTTGCCTTCCCTCCCTCTGCTGGGAAGCAGAAGGCAGCAAACACAGCCCAGGTTTCCTGCTGGCACTCCATACTCTTTGTGTTCTTTTTCAGTTTCCATCTGCAGTCACACTACAAATACATTTCTCCTCCTCAATTCACCAAGCTTTTTTATTTCATTGGGGAGATCAAAGTAGAGATATTCCAAATAAAGTAAGACCTTATCTTGCACAGAATAATATGAAAAGCATAAAGGCATGTCCAGTATCTCTTTGTTTCTCCATACCAATGCTGAGTGATTTATAGCCACAATTCTTATTTCCCTGACATGTAAAGTGGCTTTAGATTACAAATTTGGCAAAACACATGTATTTTTCTGTCAAATTAAGGATTAACATGAATATTTAAAGCCCATATTCCAATGGTAGTTCCTGATTTAACAATTAGGATGCACTTCCCGGAGGAAATAGGAACCAGCCCCTCGGTCAGGGAAGCCCTGAGGTGAGGGCTCAGCTCCCACTGCTTTTCTGGCTTGGGAATGTTTGGGTGAAGGCAGGTCAGTGTGATAATTATAGAAAGTCAGATTAGCAGGCAGTGCCCTGGTGACATTCTTGATGTCACTGACAGCGGAATTTCGCCCTCACCTTAGCCCAGGTGCCAGGGCAGCCTCTGCAGGTCAGTCCCAGCTGAGGCTCTGAGCGGAGTTTTCTTTCTTGCCCTGCGCTATGATTTCCGCAGGGCCTGCCCACGGATGGGCTCTTCCAGGGTATTAAATGTTCTGCAATAACCCCGGGGTGATGTGTTAGACACGAGGGGAAGGGCTCACGCCAGGCAGGAAAAGCCCAGGGTGAGAGAGGATGAAGTGAAGAGCAGAGAGCAGCTCCTGTCAGAATTTGGGGGCTTTGCTCTGCTCGGCCGTTCGAGGCTCCGTGGGGAGTCCTAAGGGCCTGAGCTGATGCTGCTCATGGCTGAGTCCTGGAAAATAACCTGAACTGAGCGTTAGCGTGATTCAGAATTCGAGTTTAAAAGAAGTGGAACAAAAATAATCCTGTTTTATCCATCTCACAGTGCCCATCATCCAGATCTGCTCCTTGGAGAGCCCTCACCCTGTCTGGGTAATGGCTTTCCCTAAAAACACTCCTCCATGGAAGCACTGCCAGAACAAGGACAAGCTTTGGGTCCATCAACCTTGACAATGTCCTCTGACATTATTAGCTGAATTCATCAGCTATTAATGACAGCAAGATATATAGGATATACTCAGGTTAGCACTGGGGAAGACTTCCAATTCACTCCCAGCTCTATTTATTCATTTAGGCTAAATGGAGTTATTAAAGGTCATGACTTCATTTCCAAAGTATCAGGTGAAAATACTTCCCAGTTTGACAAATAGAGGACACCACTTGCAAGAAAAATTAAGTGCTATCTTCAATAATTTCTTTGATTTTAAAAGATATTTCCTCAAAGTTTTACTTTTATGAACTCAATCCAGGTGGGGCCTGGAGAAGTGAATTATGGTGCTTAGTGCTCAAAGGAGAGAAGGTGATGCCAATAATGAATTCAGGGACTTTGGGTTTTCAGAGCGCAGCAATGAGATTTCCTCAGCACTGACTGACATGGAAAACCTGGAATAGAATAACCCCCAAGTGCAGAGTGGTTCACAATAGAGGTTGGGATTTCATTTTCTGATCTGAGATTTACCTGTGAAACACCACTGAGTCACTGAGGAAAAAACCCCTCTGCCCTTTAGTTCCTGAAGGAGCACCTGCACTCGATGCCTTTTACCTGAAAATGTTCCTCCCAAGTGCTTTCGATAAGGGCACTGCAATACAAATTACAGATACTGTGATGTTAAAGTTTAATCCAACTTTTCCCCCCAGCAGGAAATCTGGGAAGCCATCTGCAGCACCGACTTCTGCCAGAGCAGGGGTCACCTTCCCCTGGCCTGTGACTGAGCTCCCAGCACCTGGCCAGGATTGTGAGACAGAGCCCTAAATGCAGCCAGCGCCATGGGGTGGCCCTGCTGAAGGTTCCCAGCCTGCGTTCCATGGACAGGGAGCCCAGCCTTCCCCAGGAGCTCCCAAAAAGTGATGGAGCAAGAGCAGAGCGGCTGATGTGGTGATGGGACAGGGCCTTTGGGGAGCCAGCCTTCTCCAGGAGCTCCCAAAAGCGATGGAGCAAGAACACAGGGGCTGATGTTGTGACCTTGGCAGCAGAGAGCTGACCCAGGCGAGGATGATCTTCGCAGGTGGACACAAAACCCCTGTGCCCAGGAGGAGATGGAACGGCTGCAGAAGGGTCTGGGAGGGCTGAGCTCGTGGCTCCCGGGATTTTATGGGATCCTTGAGGGACGACAGATGTGATCTCCAGGTGTAATCAGACATTCAGGTAGGATTGATCTTAGTCCTATTTCTGTGCTGAAAGGGGGAGGATGAGAACAGACAATGCTCCTGAGCTCCAGGTGGGTGAGGGCCACTCCTCAGGCACCTTGGGGCGCGGGGTGAGCAGTGCAGGGGGGACAAACAGCCCTCCAAATCCCCACTGCACTGTGCACAGCCTCCACGGGGATAACTGGGGTAAAAATCCCTGCTAACCTGCGCAGCTCAGCCTGCAGGATCCCCTCTGCTGCCTGGGAAAGTCGGAAATGTTCCCTGAATAGTTTTGTTCAGGTTGTATGAGCAAACTTTGGGTCCCCAAGGGGAAAGTGGAAGAATTCTGGTTCAGCTTCAGTTCCTCCCCTGCTCGGGCAGGGGTGGAGTGTAGTGCAGGTTGGATTGCAGGATCCCCACCCCAAAGAGGCTCCTTCTGGGAGCACAGGGGCTCACCTGCTGCTCTCGGAGCTGCAAAGCAAATGTTTTTGTGAAAAACTGCTTTGAGAGTGCCTAGGCATGTGGGCAAAGCCAGATGTTGTGTGTGCTGCATCAGATGGGAATAGAAGGGTGCTTTAGACAGAAAATAGGTCTGTGCGAGATGAACAGAATGCCAAAATAACACAAAAGCGCCTTTGAGAGCCTTTATCCAACAGTCTGGGGCTCTGCGCACCTTCGTTTTGTTGGAGATGTATATTTAGTTCTGCAAACACCGGAGTGCAGAAATGAAGCTGTAATCAATCAGATCATCTTTCTGAAGTTGCTATTTCCCGTGAGGAACCCTTACAGTTGCTGGAGCAAGGAATTAATCTGTGAAGGTGGCTGTGGTCTCGGAAGGGTCTGGGCGCCCTGGGCACGACAATGGCGAACAAAAGCTCTTTGCTGCAGGGCCCAGTCCGAGGATGCGATAAATGGCAGGAGATGGTGCAGACAGGATGGATTGGAGAGGCCGGGTCAGGGCGGGTGGCTGCGGCAGGAGCAGCCCAGCTGCAGAGCCAGAGCCGTGCCCCCATGTTTGCTCAGTCCCAATGTTTGTTTGCTGTGCATGGCTCGGCCCAGGGCTGGCCACGCTCCCCTCGCTGCTCCTCTGGACACTGAGAGCTGTGCAGGGCACCCTGCACATCCCTGCCCTGCTGCTCTGGCTGCTGGGCTGGAGTGCTCTGGTGAGTCCCAGCTCACTCTGGCAATTCAGGATGGAAATTGCAGCCTCCAGCTGTGTCCTGCGGAGCAGCGAGATAACGAGGGGCACGGCAGATGGGGAGCGGTGGGGCTGTGTCCCCACCCCCCCACAGCACTGCAGGGCTGCCCCACACTGATCCTCCAGGGTGGGCTGGATTTTATGATGTTCTCTGTTTTTCTGAGGAGGTGACAAAATGACTTTTCATGCCAGGGCTGTTGGTTTTGCTGGGAGCAGCTGGAGCCCAGCGAGGCGAAGCGCTGTGCCTGGCGCTCTGCAGATCCATGCCGAGCCCAGAGCCCAATCCACGGGGCTGAAGCGTGGCCAGAACCGTTCCTCTGCAGAGAGAGAACATCCTCTCCCATGAGGGATCTCTGCAGCCCTGCTCCAGGAGGCTGAAGCTGCCTGTGGCACAGGAGAGGGGCCGGGGCTGGTGGGAAGCACCAGGAGCAGGAGCTGCAGGAGCCTTTGGCTGACCGAGAGCTACAGCGATGCTCGTGCTGTACACGATCGCTTTGGAGTGAGGGAATGATGGAGGAACAAACAATGGGATCCTCTGGCAATCAGCTCTAGCTCACAGGGCTTGGGAGTCACCATTTTACCAATTCCTCCCTGAAAGGAGACACCAGGCTGGGGCTGCTGGGGGAGCCTCACTCTCCTTTGGGATGCAGCCTCTCTTTAGCCATGGAGTTTCTCCCTCCATGATGTTTTCTTTCCCCTCGGGGTTTACTCTCCCCCTTTGGGATGTCCTCTCTTCCTCATGGATGTAATTTCCCCCTCCAGGGTGTCCTCTCTCCCTTTGTGGAGCCTTTAGGCCTTTTTAGGAAGGAGAATATGGATTAATTATGTTTTTGAATTGCAGCCTTGAGTTTTTCTAGGCTCCACCAAACCCACGCAAAGATAATATTCCTGGATTTTTCCCCTGACACAATCCAGCCAGTGGGATGCTGTAAATGCTCTGTGTTTCCTTTGTGTAGTATCCTGATCACAACAATATTTTTATTGGGCAAAGCTGGTGAAAGCCACAAGATTTGTGAGGCTGTCCTGCTAACAATATCTTACCAACTGCTGGCAAAACCAAGCTCCCTCTGGAGAATGATGAGTTTAAATCACGCAATATCCAGATGTTTACCTGAAAATAAAAATGTTGTCTCCTTGCTGTAAGTGAAAAGAGAAGAATAATGAATATGTGGATTTTGAAAAATAATTTCTCTGGCACAGTAGGCAGTAACATGTAAGGAAAAATGTGTTGAAAAGAAAATCCAGGATAATTGATTTTTACCATGGGGGAAGAAAAAGAAAAAAAAGAAAAAAAAAAAAAAAAAAAAAAAATAGGGGCTGCTTTTTCTAGAGAAAACCCCAAAAGTTAAGGCTAAACTTGGCATTTTGAGATTTTTTTGTTCTGTGAGAGACTTTGAGGAGTAATTATCGCAAAGGCTGTGGTGCCATTAATCCACCCAATGCTCCGAGGTCAAAACACTTCATCAGATTAAGGGATTACAAGACTTCCAGGAGATTGGTTAAGGCCATGTCAAAGTTCTGGTGCTCAGATTTTATTCAGTGATTGCTGAAATGAACCAAGAGGTGCCTGTGCTCCCGCCCAGGGCAGCACCTGCACCCATGGGCTGCAGAACTGCACAAAATCCGCTTGGGAGCCTTTCTGTCCTGCACAGCAGTGGCTCCTCAGAGCTGGGGTGGAGAGGGTTACAGCCACGGGAAATTTGGGAATTGCTGTGCTGGCAGGGACAGGGGATCCCTCCAGGACCCTCCGGGGTCCTGCTCCATCCCAAGGACCCTGCCCAGCCCCGGCTCCGTGGGCAAGGTGGGAGCAGAAAAACCCGAGTGGCGTGAGAGGGGAGAGCCCTCAGGTGTCGGAATAACCGACTGCTCTTTATTTAGGGATTACGCTTTAATTCCTGCTTTCACATTCGGCCACGTAGTCCCTAATTAAAGTAAATAAATGTGTGAAAGACGTGTTGAAAAGTGTCTGTGTGGCTGCCAAGGGGATGTGTGAGATTATGGGCAGCGTGTGAGCGCTCTGTGCCGGGAGTTTCCCAGCCAGCCGTGATTTCTGTGTGCTTCCCTGTGAACCGACAGGTTTGTGCAGCTCAGAGAGGAAACATCCAGACCCGAACCTGCGGGAAAATCCCCCAGCAGTGCCCCTCTGCTCCCGTGGCAGGAGCTGTGTGCGAGCACCAGCCCTTTGCTTCCTGTGAAAAATGCACTGTAAAGGATTGGGGTGGCGCAGGAATGCTAATAGGGACAGCCAGCCCTGGCGTGGGGACACTGGCTGTGTCACAGCGCTGGGTGACAAGGCACAGGGTAGCGGGGGAACAGCTGAGCCCCTGGAAGGAGCCCAGAGGGATCTGAAATCAGCAGGAGTGAGACACAGCGCTGGGGTGGCCACAGGCCAGCAGAGAGCAGGGGATGCTCATTGCTTGTCACCTCTGCAGATCTCTCACAGCATCTCTCAGGAGCTTTGCAAACTCTTGGCTTGGCTGAACAAGTGGAAAAAGCCCTCGGAGCAGGAGGGGTACCCCTGGCGTGGGAGAGGGTGAGCTCTGTTAAACAGAGCTGAGCCCTGTTAAACCCCCCAGGAGCTCACCCCACCTGGGCAGGGCTGGAGCTGTGCCTGCGGTCTCTGAGCAGGGCCCTGCCCCACCAAACACTGAAACACAGAACCCTGATCCACGTCTCTGACTCCTCACAAAGCCACGGGGCAGTGTGGGGGTAAGGGGCTCAGGGACCCCCGAGGAGACCCCACACTGCCAGGGACTCTCCGGTCCCCTGCGCCACCTGGTTCAGTGACCAATTTATTGGTTAGACCCTCATTCATCCAGCCTGATATGAAAGCAGGGGCAGATCTCAAACTGCAAATACTGTTGCTGATGTCCATGGTGGAGAGCCGCTCATGTTCTGTGCCGCAAAGCCACGATCAGGGAAAGAAGTGATTCATAACCAGGAGAAACCAGGCAAAGTTTGAGCTCCAAATCTCGGAAACTCAACACTAGCCTGCCTTAAACTGTGTCAGAGTGGGAGTCTGCATTGCTGACATCCTTGTAAGCATTACTTGGCATTTAAATTTAGGCTTTTCTCCGTGGGCGATGCTGAAGACGCCGAGCGTCTGCCAAGGCGGTGGCATCGCCCTGCCCGTGACCTCGTGGCAGCCCTGGCGCGGCGGCAGCCCTGCAGAGCTGCTGACAGGGGCAGCTCCTCGCTGCACACAGAGCTGTGCTGCTGCTCTGCGGAGCCCCAGCTGGCACGGGGACTGAGCCTGGAGCAGCAGCTGGGAACAGCTGGAACGTGGGAAACACCCGCGCTGAGCGTCCTTCCGACCCAAACCCTTTGGTGGCTCTGCCAGCCCAGGTGCCACCCGGCAGAGCAGACGTGGGACTCTCCCCGTGCCCAGCCTGGGGAGCTCAGCGCCTGCTTTTCTCTGCCACCTGAAAATGTGACCTTCGAAAATCTTTTCCAGTGGATGTCAGTAACTTCTGGGCCCCTCAGCCTTGGGGACGTGGCTGGTGAGACCAGGGCGCTCTCCCAGCAGCACCATATGCTTTTTAAACGTAACTTCTGCCCTCGAGGTGACCTCGTGTCTTGAATGGCTTTGCTGTCATTGATTTTCAGTCTCGTTATTGGTTTTCTTTCATATCACATGCGCTCGATGAAAACAGCTCAGGAGAAAAGCAGCGAGCGCTGGTCAGGCCCTGATGTGAGGCATTGCTGAAGGGTCCGTCAGGATCCTGACACATGAGGAGGAGAGAGAGAAACACAGGAACAAATTGGCAGTTTGGGAGTGCTTTGTGGGGTGCAAAGGGAAGGGTGAGGGAAGATGCTGCCGTGTCTCCACTCACAGAAGTTCCCTCTGTAACTCTGTCCTGGAAGCGCTGCTGGGGGTTGAGGAGGTGAGACCTCAAAATAAAATTAAAAATAGAAAGCAAAGCATTGTCAGGCAATGTTCTGCTTTGCTAAACTGGGCTCAGCAGCAGAGGTGGCAGTGCCATCCAGGTGCCAGCACTGGCTGTGCTCGTGGCAGTGACAGCCCTTGCATCAATGCAGTGCTGGAAAAAGGGGCTGCTCTGGAGAAATTTCCAACCAGGACTGTGCCAGCTGTGCCAGAGCTCAGAGCGGGGCTAGGGTGTCACCTACAGCAGCGAAGGAACTGCAGAGCCTGTGTTCAGCCCAGCGCTCAGCGCTGAATCCTCCTCGGAGTTTTTATCCCGAGCCAATGTCAACAGCTGCGAACGGCTCTGGCTTCCTCCGTCAGAAACTGCTGCTGCAGACTATGAATATTGTACAATATTGACTTTGCAAGTCAAGAGATCTGAATAATTGATTTGAACACTGTTTGCACACCTTTTTTTCTTTCTTTCCAACATGAAAATGAAAAGCTGCCAGCCTCCTGGATAATTGGCTCCACAAATTTTTGCCGGGCAAGTCAACGACCCGGGGATTTGTTTCACTGTGGATGTGTGAGTTCACAGGACTCACAGTGGTTTTAAATCCTTGGCACACGTGTACAAAGTTGCCAGAACAAAAGGTCTCCTCATGTTCCTCCTTGCCATTTCACCGTCTTTTTCACTTTAGTTTGCTTTTATTGATATCTATCTATCTATCTATCCATCATCTATCTATCTATCTATCATCTATCTAAATAGATATAGGGAGTCACATATAGGGGAATCAGGAGGGGGCTGAGCTAATAACATGGAGTGAAAGAAATCTGGGGTTCTCTGAGTTCTTCTGTTTCCCATATATTGCTGTTGAAAGTAGAACTGAAAATGGCAAAGACATCTTGAGCCTTAAATACAAGAAAAATGAGAAAGGGATTGCCTCATGAAAGGTAAATAAGGAAAACAGGTTTGGAAAGGGAGATGAGCTGTAAGTTGGATAAGGTGAGGTAATCAGGAGGGGAATAGGCTGGGGAAGGTGGACACAGGTTGGTGCTAACACACATTAATTTACGAGTTCTGGACATTGCAGAGAGGAAGAAAATTGCACTTGGGATTGAGATGGCAAAGCAACAGGAAGGAGTTGATGTCTGAAGTCTGAAAGCTCCATGAATGATATGCAAAGAAATGAGCCCTGCCCCAGCCAGTAAATCATTCCCAGCGTGGAAGGGAGCTCAGCTCACCGCCAGTCCCGGCAGGAGCAAACCCCAGCTCCGAGCAGGGGCTGGCAAGGACCTGGCACTGCTCTGGCTTTGCTTTCCACTCAGGTGAAGAACCTGAGCCAGATCCTCGGCTGCTGTGCAGGGTCTGTGCAGGATCTGTGCAGAATCTGTGCAGTCTGTGCAGGGTCTGTGCAGGATCTGTGCAGTCTGTGCAGAATCTGTGCAGGATCTGTGCAGGATCTGTGCAGGGTCTGTGCAGTCTGTGCAGGGTCTGTGCAGGATCTGTGCAGTCTGTGCAGGGTCTGTGCAGGGTCTGTGCAGTCTGTGCAGGATCTGTGCAGTCTGTGCAGGGTCTGTGCAG
>VZRL01006300.1:22636-47157 GCA_013397895.1 Origma solitaria | reverse complement strand
GTGCAGGATCTGTGCAGGGTCTGTGCAGTCTGTGCAGTCTGTGCAGTCTGTGCAGGGTCTGTGCGGGATCTGTGCAGGATCTGTGCAGGATCTGTGCAGGATCTGTGCAGTCTGTGCAGTCTGTGCAGGATCTGTGCAGTCTGTGCAGTCTGTGCAGGGTCTGTGCAGGGTCTGTGCAGGATCTGTGCAGGATCTGTGCAGTCTGTGCAGGATCTGTGCAGTCTGTGCAGTCTGTGCAGGGTCTGTGCAGTCTGTGCAGGGTCCGTGCAGGGTCTGTGAGGATGCAGTGACCCCACGGCAGGGCTCGTGTCTCTGCGGCTCAGGGAAGGGCAACTTCCCCAGGAGTGCCTCCCTAAACATTTGTCACCGTGCCCTGGCTCTGAGCAGCACGGCCTCACCTCGTGCTGCTTCTGAGCAGCACCGACGGCCTCGCAGAGAATTGCTTTCTTTACCTCTCGTTGGTGTGGTTACATAGCTGAAAACATTGGCTGCGGCAGCATCGCGGGGCTGGACGAGGCGGCTCGGCCGCACAGCAAAGGCTGAACTCTGGGCAGGCAGGGCTGCTTCGGCGTGAGACACAAACAGCTCCTTTCCAGCTTTGTGTGAAGCCTCTGCGTGTCCTGGGGACATCAGCTCTTGCCACTGCTGTGTCCTCTGAGCCACAGAGTGTCACAGCAAAGGGGTCGGTGCTCCCTCGCTGTGCTTTCAAGCACTCAGGGCCCCAATCCTCTCAGGCTGCTGCCTGAACTGAGTTCTGTTGCTCCTTTAGCACGTGGCTCCTTTCTCTTCGCTGCTGGGACACGTAAAGCAGCGAATCTGCACTGGGTTAATGCCTGAGCACACTGAAAAAAGCAGAGGCTGGCAAGGAGGAGTGGGAGAAAGTAGATCAGGAGAGAGAGAAGCTTTGTTGCAGTTGGAGTGCTTGAGGGACGAGGGAGCGACTCAGCTGCTCCTGCAGGCGCAGGAATTCCGCTCGAGGGATGGGACTGCCCTTGGCTCGGGCTGGGGTTTAATTACTCTGGGGATAAGCAGTGGGAAGACCCTTCCCACAAACATTCCCGAGGGGGGAACTCCATCCGTGGGCTCCCACGCCAGCTCAGATGGTCACGGGAATAAATTTGGGGCTGCAAAATGAAAACTCTTGTGCTCCTGAGGATACTCAACAGCAGGCAGTGCTGAAAGCTCAGTCCCCATTGCCACAGACGTCTCTGACAGCCCTTGGGTTCTGTGCTTTGCACTTGGATGTGCTGAACTTCATCAGCTGAAATATTAATTAAATTCCCTCCTACTCTCAGGAACACAGCAGCGCTGGATTACACAGGAGCAGATGAATTATTTCTTGCTTCTCTCATCCTTGTAGCCTCTCTTGCAGATCTCCTCTCCTACTTAATACAATATTTTATTTTCCTTCCTTGTGGGGAGACACAAGGAAGAGGTTGGGAGAATGGGGGCAAGGCTTTTGCTTTCTAAGGCATGAGGAGAATTTAGGGACTCTCAAATACAACAAGGGCTTTAGAGGAAGGAAATTCCTTTGCAGCAGCAAATTTTGCCAGGCTGGCCTGGAACTCTGTGTGTGCAAACTCTGAGTGTGTGAAATGCTCTTTGGGTGCTGTGGGGCATCCCCGAGAGCCCTGGGGATGGGGAGGGCAGGGGTCCCAGCCTGGCCGTGCCCCTGGACCATCCCCAGGGCTCAGGGGAGGGGTCTGAGGGCAGTGCAGCCAACGCCAAAGCCGAGGGAATTTGCAGAAGTAACGAGGCAGAGCTCGTCTGCCCCAGCAAGGAGGGAACGTGACACGGGCAGAGGGATGGGGGATCTGCTCTGTAGCGCCAGAATTCCCAGAACTTTCTGCAGAGTGGTTTTTGTTGTGCTCGCTCGCTGCTGGGGCTGGGGAGCAGCTCAGGCTTGGCAGATCAGAGGAGTTGTCATCTCATTTCCATGTGCCTCAGTACTTTGCAATCTTGGCAAAAGGAAGGTGCTGAAGGGGGTCTATTCTTGAGTTTCCAATTCTTGCCTTTCCAGTGTCGATTAAACAAGAAAATCTCCTGCAAGCCTCTTCTTGTTGGATTCTTCAGTCCTATTTCAAGATCAAATAGGCTTTAAAACAGGTCTGGATAAGCTCGGAGACTTAATCTGCTCGGAAGGCACAGATTGGGCAAGAGGCCCGAGGTGACAGTGGCTCCTGCAGCTCACAGGTGCCTCTGGCCAGGGACAGAGCTCCTGTGGGACACTTGGGAGCTGCCCTGGGGCACTGCTGCCCTGCCCCAGCCCTGCCCAGCTCCAGACCTGAAGGCAGCGCTTTAATGAAAACTTTGTGTTTTCTGCCGCTAACACTTGAGCGGGATCAACATTATTGAGGCTAATTAGAATTCAGAGGGAACTGATTGTTCATCAGAGAGGGGAAAAAATGTTCCGTGGAGCCCTGGGTTTGGTGGAACTATTTCACATAATTAAGCAATTCCACATCTTGGCATTTTATTCCTCTTGTTATCGTTGCACTTTGTTAATAAGTTTTTAATTGCAAAACATCTCTGTGACACAAATTACACTGTGTTTACTGATCAGCAAAAAAGCCATGAAAATCAGCCTGGATGCCAAGCCCTTCTGAAGGATTGGCTGCCAGTGCCTCTCTCTTGCCTGGTTTGGCATCAAAATGTCTTCAGGTTACCTACAAGATATCAATTTCTGGTTTAGAGTGTTCTGAACAACACAGATCCTTGGCCAAGTCTCCAGGAACAGGGCAAGAATGGCTTCCAGGGCCAAAAGGAGTTTATTTATGCACTGCAGACCAGAAGTTTATCTGTGTCTCGCAGATGTTCTATTTATACCCTGCCCTGCTGTGTGTACCTCAGATTGGGAAAGGTGGCTCTTCGTACCATTATTTAAGAGCTAAATTCACAATTCCCAGGACAGAATTCATGTCAGGCTGAGCAATAGCTGTCTATCTTAAAATCGATATTATTTGTTTGTTTTTAATGGAGTGTCCAGGCTGAGCTGCTGAAAATCATCTCTTGGTCCTTACAAGGAAAAGACCCAAAAAGCTGAAGTGAGAGAGCTCCTTCTTTGCTCTTAAAATCCCCAGTTATTCCCCTCCAGGACAAATGGACAAGCCTGAATTCATTTTTAACTGATTTCTTCTATAATATATGAAGGAAATATGTGAATATCTATTCAAACTCAGTTGGGAAGTTTCTATTCAGGAGACTAAAACCTGTTTTGGACTTAAGCTAGCAACTATTCCCATTTTTAAAAAAGGGATAAAACTTTCAGAAAACCCCAATGAGATCTGTATTTGTTTTAGAGAGTGGTTGAGCTTTCGAGATTTTTTTAAAAAATACACAAAATCTATTTGAAAATGGTTTACTTCCAGAGTTTATATGGATTTAGCCATCAAACAGCAACTGAAATGAAAAAGAATTCCAAGGTTTGAGGTCAAATAAAGTATTTAATTAAAATTAAACTAAAATTTGTAACCCAGTAGTGGTGAGAATTCCAAACCCAGGGAAGCAGAGGTGCCCCTGTGTCAGACTGGCACAGTGGAGGGGTCCCTGCCTCTCTAAATCCATCCAGCACAGCCCCACCTCCCCAGGTTAATTGCCATCAGCTCATTAGCTGTGAGCAGCAGCCCTGGCCCCGCTCCAGCTGCAGCCCAGGTTGGGATTGCTCTGATCCCAGAGCTGACAGCAATGCAATCAGGGAGACCTGGATTTTTGACCTAATCTGTTGACTTCTCGAGAGATCTGGAGCAAACATTTATCCCTCCTGGTTAAGTGACTGCAGCTGTAAAATGCTTAAACGTCTCCTGGGGCCACTCAAAGGCATGGACAGGAGCTGCTGGCTCCTCTCCAGGCGCTTGTCCCTGCTGTGCTCGTGGCTTGGTTCAGAGGGCACGCTCTGCTGCCTGAGCCTCGCCTGTGACTTGTACCCCTCCTCTGAGGTCCTCAAAAGCAAATGAAGTCACTCCAGTTTCAGGTAACCTCACTGTGTCCGTGCCTTTCTCAGGTTATAACAACACTTCTCGTGAGTTCCTTCTGCTGTGGCAATTGTGCTCCAAATGCCTCTCTGCCCCCATGGGTGAAATGCAGTCTCCTGAAATCACTCCCAGTTATGCTGAGCTCTCCAAGGGCACAGCTCCTGCACGGCTCCTTTATCTGAAGTCATCCCATCAGCAAACAATCTCTGAGCTCAGACAAAGAGAGCTCAGACACACAAAACTCTGCTGGGTTTGGCTTCGGCACCGCTTCTTTTCCATCCCGCGCCTTCTCCCCGGTGCTTTGGGGCTGGCTGCTCCCCTGCCTGATCCCAAGGGAGGTGGCTTTGCCCTCCTGGCCACAGGGACCCCATTTCCCGTGGCCAAAGGCTGCTCCGAGCAGCCTCCCCGTGCCCTTCCCTTCCGCAGGGACTGCGGAGAGCAGAGGCTGCGAGGCCAAGCTCTGGGCACTGACCGCCCTGGCCTTGGTTCCACATGTGCCTCGGTGTTTTTGGGAGTTTGTTTGAAGTGCCCAGCCCTGGTCAGTCCCCCCACCCCAAATCCTCCTCCGTGGGGCACCGCTGCAGCTCTCCTCCTGCCCCTGCCGTTTCACTCCTCCTCACCTTCAGCACATTTCTGTCCCCTGCTCCGCTTCAGAGGAATCTGCTGTTTCCATTGGGCTGTGCAATTCCCAATTCCCAATCCACAGCTGCTCGAGATCGTGTAAAAATAAATGTTGGAGTTACCTGAGCCCTGCAGAGGCTGCGTGTGCTTTGGCACCAGGGAGAGCTCCACGAGGCCCCCCCCGTCTTCGTGTCACCCTGGATTTCCTCTGGGTCACTGCTCAAAGGGGTTTCCCTGGTCAAGGCTTAGGAAATATCATCAACATCCCCTTAGGAAATATCATTTCCCAAAGCTGTGTGCATGTAAACTTAGCACAGATTGTTCCAAAATATAATTATAAAATATTGAATACCAAGGGCAAGAAAATGAATACAGCTCACCTCACTTAAAAATAACTAATGTCTCCGAGTCCTCAGGCTGGAATTATTCCCCACAGGTAATTCTTTTGAAATCCAAGACTTTGAAATCCCAACCACAGCCCGTGAGAAGAGCTCCGTGGCAGGTACACAGAACCAGCTCTGCTTTACATTCCTAGAAGGCAAAATAACTAAAAATTACAGCTGCAGGGTTTGAGGTCCATTTAACTGGATGTAGTTAATTAGACAGAAGTGCAAACAGTTGCTGGAGTCCTGATGTCAGAGGAGGGAGCACTCCCCAAGTCATCAGCACGCGCCCACAAGGAGTTCCTGAAGCTGTGTCACCCTGAGAGCTGTCAGCAGTGTCACCAACACATCAGTCACTGCTCAGGGAGCTCGGGGCTCCGAACAGGAGAGCAACTGCCCAGAATTCATCGTGGAGGACAGCCTTGATCTGTCTGTTATGTGCAGAGGAGGAGGAGAGCAAAGGGAATGAAATAGTAAAAACCTTTAGAGAGTCAACTCTGGGGAATGCCTTCAAATGAATATTGTATTCATAGAGGAGAGGAGAGGAGAGGAGAGTCAGGGTGTTTTCATGGAGCTGTGCTGTACCCCTGGAGTACAAATAAAGTGACTCCTGCAGATGTATCTCCTTGCACTGGTAGCTCAACTAAAAGCCAGCGAGGCAGAAAAAGCTTCTGCAAGGCACCTCTCTTAAAGAGAAGCAGAAAGTCTGCGTTTCCCAGCATGAATGGCAGCGTTATTTTGCCTGTGTTAACAGAGACAGCAATTATTGTTGGCATGAGGCTTGTTGTAGTTCCTGCAGGATTTTCTGCGCTGCCCTTGATGGATTGTCAGCTGGGAGGCAGCAAACAGAGCAGATTCTTGCTTGAGCATAAAGCTTGGCAGCAGAGGTGCTAAGAATAGAATTCTTGAAGCAGATTTTGCGGTTAATCAGTAATCAAAGAGGTTTCTGTGGGTAACCTGTGCGTGGCCATCGCCGCAGGGGGAGCGTCGGGGACACCTCGGAGCTGCCCCGGGACCCTCGAGGGCTGAGCGAGCTCTGCCGGGAGCTGCAGGTGTCCCAGCAGGGGCAGGGCTGCTCCCGGAGTCAGGGAAATTCATACTTTGGCTGCAAATGTGTATTTTCTCTGGATCGATTGGCTTCCAAGGCATGGAAATTTCAGAATGTTTCACTATGATGCAGTTGAAAGGAAAGCTTTTTCAGTCTGCTCAGGCACCAGGATACAGGTACAGGGTGTTTCTTCAAGGAATGTTCTGGACTGAAATACTGAGTGAGTGAGTACAGGCTCCCAGAGCCTTCCATTGCTCAGGCTCTTGATTTTTTGGAGTCTGCAGAATTTTTCTGCCCAGTCCAACTGCGAATGGAGCAGCAGAAACAGATGGTTCCGTATGTGAATCAGGGCTGTTGCAATGCAAAATCTTGCTACACGCAGAGAGGGGAAGAGCTAACTTCAAATGGAACTTAATAGCAGTGATACGTGGAAAGAATTTATTAATTGGTATTTAATGATGCATTAATATTTATTTAAAATTTTGCATAAAGATTGTAACCATAAACGGAACCTTTAAATAACTGTGCTGTAAAGAGAAGTGGAAGAAAATCAGCGGCAGAGAAATTAAAAAATTAATGCCATGCAAAAGGAAATGAGTTCACCTGAAAAAGTCTCTTAAATAAAATATTTTCTGTTATTTTTCATGCACTAGCACCTTATCTCCATCCAAGGCATGCAGTCATTCTGATAATGAAAGTGCTGCCATTTATCCATGAGAACCACAGGGAGCTGCACTTCCACTCCTCTCTTCCTGAGAGAGCAGATCTGGGGAGAAAGCCCAGGTCCTGTTTCATTTCGTGCACGCCCAGCTTGGTTTCCTCCATGATTTCCCAGCTCATTTCACTCAGCTTGTTTAAGCATTAAACAATTACGAAGGGCTTGGAAAGCCCTCAGGTTCTTTTCCCCAATTCCTTCTCCCCCTGTGCTTAGGAGGACTGCCCTGCAGGGCCACCCACTCTGGGGCAGCTCTGAAACATTCTGATTTTGGGTGAATGGACACCAGGAGCTGTTTATCAGAGCTGGGAACACACTGATCGAACCGAGCATTAGCATGAAACGCAAAATCTTCATTAATTTTCAAAGCAGTGAAACAATTTTTTCCAACTTCTCTCATAAAATCATGAGGCTCTGGCCTCAAAGGCAGTTTTTGGAGCTGGCTGGTGCCCGTGCAGGATTCAGCGCGAATGAGATGCAGATGTACCTCGTGTTCGCCACACACTCTGCTCTGAGTTTGGCAGCGGACTGAGGGGGAGGTGACAAACCAGGCCAGCCCCGATGGTGGCACTGTGCCTTCTCCACCCAAACACCATCAGTGCCGGGGCTGGGGGATGCTCCCTGCGCCCCTCGGGTGAGGGGACACTGCAGGGTGAGGGAGGAACGTGTTTGCTGCTCCAAGGGAAGCTGCCCCACGTGGCTCTGCACAGAGCATCGCATGAGATCATTCCTCCTTCTGCAGAATTGATGCTGTGCCCGTTTATCACCTCCTACATTCGCACTCAGCTCGTTCCATTTGCCTTTTCTTATTCTTCAGATGTGCATTTTGCACCATTCAAGAGATGCAGCACTGGGAAAAATGAATAAACATTTCAGTAAGACCCAAGAGTTTTACTCACAGCCCTGAACCCAGGGAATGAAAGAGGAGAGGAAAACAGGGGTCAGACCCTTGGGTTGTGTAAATTGATGTTTCTGGAGCTGGAGATGCTCCATTTTCCTCTTGCCTAAGTAGTTCATGGATTTCTCTGCAGAAACCAATGGAGTTTGGTCTAAGTAAAAATGGAAACAGCCTGTCTGAGTTATAATTGGCACTTGCTGCCAGCAGGATAAAAATCATGAGGAGCAGAACTCCTGCCATGAGGAGCCAGGAGAAAGGAGCTGGTGAAATGGAGAATGGAGAGCAGGGATGGCTTTGCCATAACACAGATTTGACCTATGGGGTGTTTGTTGAATAATAATCTGTTTCTTATCATTTCCTGAAATCCCTGCAGTTTTTTATGGAAAAAGACCATCTCCCAGCCCTGGCACTCCAGGTGCAGAGCTGCTCCCTGAGGGGCCCCAGCACCAGTCCTGTTCCAGCCCTCGGAACGGCTGCTGAAGGGTCATGTGCTGCACGAGGGTCACTGAGCCACGGAAATCTGTGTTGGAGGGGCTGGCAGAGGCCACGCAGACCTACAGGGCAGATGAGAAATGCTCTCGTGCTGTATGTGGAACTGGGAAGGAAGAGCCCCATTTTGATTATTGAGTGTATTCCGTGGGGCAGGCTGTAAATGCGTGGGGCAGGCTGTAAATGCGTGGGGCAGGCTGTAAATCTGTGGGGCAGGCTGTAAATGCATGGGGCAGGCTGTAAATGCGTGGGGCAGGCTGTAAATGCGTGGGGCAGGCTGTAAATCTGTGGGGCAGGCTGTAAATCCGTGGGGCAGGCTGTAAATCCGTGGGGCAGGCTGTAAATCTGTGGGGCAGGCTGTAAATGCGTGGGGCAGGCTGTAAATCCGAGCGGGAGGAGAGGAACTGCTGAGGGTTTGGCTGTCACAGGCTGGCTGTGTGCAGAGGGTTTGGGGTCGGGCTCAGGGAGGTTCCTTGAAGCACCAGGATGGTGCAGGAGGAAGGTTTTCTTTGGGAAAAGGAAAACCAACAAAGCTCAGCTTCTGAGAATCCCTGAGAACAACCTGTGCTCAGCCAGGAGTGACACAGAGAAGGCTTTGGGTGGCTCTGGGGAGGCACCAGAGCAGCCCCAGCAGGGCTGGGGGGCAGCCAGCGCAGAACGGGGACCCTGCCTGGGGTGGCCTGGGGCACTCGAGCCTGGGCTGGGGCTGCTCCTGGGTGTGCAGCTCAGGGGAAGGGTTGGCTCCTCTCTCTCAGGGACTGGCACCGAGGTGTGCAGATGTGTAGGAAAGGTGCCAGGGGGGTCCAGGGCAGCAGGACCAAGCTGCTCCTTCCTCCTCCTCTTCTTCCTCCTCCTGCTGCCCCTGCGTGGGGTCTGCAGGGGAAATAATCAGCTCTCTGGCAGTATTTAAGGGATGTCCTAATTACTTCTAGAGAAAGGAGAACTGCCTTTGCAGGATGTAGGAATGGCTCCTTGTGCCTGGTGAAAGAAAAATTTTCACAAGCTGGCACTGAAAGGATTTGAGAGAAGAAATTAATTTAGAAAATACATGCTCTGACTTTGACAGAGCTTCAGGTTAACAAAAAATAGCTGTTTACTTTTTTTTTAAAGGAAAGGCTGTTTCATTTGTGCTTCAATTATCTCCCCTCCTGTGAACATGCACAATTAGGAGCTTAAAGTCCATTCCCTACCACACTGCTTAATTATGGATGGAAGGTGTTAAGCTAATTAAAGAATGATTGCAGTTAACAGCCAGATCTGCCTTGGCAGCTGCGATGTGTCCTGTTCCCTGTGCTCAGTGTGGGATGTGAACGAGGATGGGGCGGCCGAGGGCTCGTGGGGCACTGCCCTTGCAGAGCTCCTCCTCAGGCCCCTCGTGCCCTGTGCCATCACAGAGTCCCCGCGGTGTGCCACAGCTGCTCTGGGCCCCAGACAGCACAGCTTTGGCTGAGGATTGGGATTTCATGTTTAGGATTGCAGCAAGGCTGTACAAACCCCACCCGGACCCACGGGTCACCCATCCGTCACCACACAGCCCTCTGCCTGCTGGGGGTGTCCCCAAACCCTGGGACACTCAGGCAGTGCCATATTCACCCAAACCTGCCTCCTCTGAAGCCAAAAGCGGCTGCACAGAGGGTGCAGCAGCCAGGGAGGGACTGTAACTCATTTCCAATACTCCTTAGGCTGCACGGCTTCCATCCTTCGGGCTCTGAGCATTGCCTTGTCTTCATTACTTTCCAATGCAGGAAAGCAGAAATGGAAGAAAAAGTGAACTTCCTGGAGGGCTGAGAGCTGCAGCCCCAGGGGTCTGGCACAGTGTGCTCTGAGGGGCTTTGCAGCTGCTCTGGGTCCAGGACCAGGGGCTGCAATCCTGAAGCCCATGCCCAGCAAATGAAGGGCTGTAACCACTGTAGGAAATAACATTTTGCTGTAATGTATCTAAACACAGGAATAAGGGAGTGCAATGAGATGATCTATAAGGTTCTTTCCAGCCCAAACCATTCTGTGATTCTAAGTCGTGCCTCAAATGGGGAAACCTCAAGGGAAAAGGTCGAAGGAATGGTCCTGTCCTGGGTGGGATCTCGGCTGCAGCTGGAGCCCTGCTGGGCTTCACTGGTGGTGCCTGGACAGTCGTGGTCCCTGAGACATGTGAGGGAGCCTCTGTTGTAGGAGCAGCTCTTAGCAACAGCCTCTCCAGGAGGGTTTATTTGAAGTTTTAAAGGTGGTTTTGTGTACCCACATGAGGGGCAGTGATATATATATATTTGCATCCATGTGGGATGTCTCTGTTTTTAAAAATGCTGACATTTCCGTGGCTCCAGAGCACTCCGTGTAAATGGAAACTTCATTTCCAAAGCTGACGGGAATTCATACCAGGATATGACCAGACATTTGCCTGCTACAAAAGCACATTCTGCCCAGTCTGCAGTGAAAACCCTTCAAAATGGCCCAGATGCAGTTATCAGACATGAAAACAGAGCAAGAAGTTGCTAAGATAAAATCGCCCTGAGGGGGCCCACAAAACTGCTTCTGTTTGGGGAAAAAAACCACCAGTTAATCATCCTGTGCGGTAAAAGTGGCATTTTTCAGTAATAGCACCGAGCTGTGAGCCTCCCCACCCCCGAAGGAAGGCAGAGCCTGCCCAGCGTGAGCTGCCTGCAGAACCCAACACAGTTGTTGTGCAGAGCTCTGGTTAATGCAGAGCTGTTAATTGTCTGACCATTAAATTACTTGGCTTCTACTTAGTCCCCACTGGGGACTAATTTTAAATTCAATTAGCACAGAATTTAAGGGATATAGTTGAGGGATTCCAGAAAGCTGCAGAGATACGAAATCGTGTTTGATAAGATGCAGCCAGGAAAGGGAAGCTTTTAATCTCCATTTCAAGCTTTTAAACCAGGAGAAACTCCAAAAGAGAAATTAAATTCCCTTTGAATGCATGTGCACAAGTGAGATGCCTTTATGTTAATGCACTGTAATTTCTACTTATTTTGTTCTTTCTGTCAAACTATTAATCAGCCAGAATGTGAACCAACCAAGAAAGCCCTTGGGAATTAAAGTCAGAGGGGAGCATTTGTAAGCTCACATGTTGTTGGATTCGTTAGGTACTGGCTGAGACTTCAAAGTGCCAAACAGCATTCCATTATTTTCACTCCATCAAAAGCAAGAGGGATGAAAAATCCCACTTGGTGCCTGGTTGTCCATAGGGCTGGAGTGTCCTGTGCTGTCCATAGGGCTGGGGCTGTCCTGTGCTGTCCATAGGGCTCTGAGTGTCCTGTGCTGTCCATAGGGCTGGGAGTGTCCTGTGCTGTCCATAGGGCTGGAGTGTCCTGTGCTGTCCATAGGGCTGTGGGAGCTGTGCTGTCTGTAGCACTGGGAATGCCCTGTGCTGTCTGTAGGGCCATGGGAGCTATGGGGCCGCAGGGACCCCACCTCAGCCCATCCTGTGGGAGCCCGGGGACAGCCCCAGGGCT
The DNA here is from genome assembly GCA_013397895.1 of Origma solitaria. Lineage (NCBI taxonomy): Eukaryota > Metazoa > Chordata > Aves > Passeriformes > Acanthizidae > Origma > Origma solitaria. Next base: position 35,559 of record VZRL01006300.1, on the reverse strand, counting down.
CTCCAGCCTCTCCTTGCAGGTGTTTCTCCTGGCCTGGCGTGGCCCCAGCCGCTGCAGGCAGCACCCACAGCGAGGGCAGGGCTGCTCTGGGCTCTGTGGGTTCCTGCAGGGCTGAGCTTTCCCTGGGGAGGAAGAGGAGCCTCTCTCCTGCAGCTGTGCAAGGGGGGCTCCACGGGCCGGGGGGAGCACCCAAAATGCTGAGGGGATGAAGGAGCTTCGCGGGGGCTTTGCAAAGGGACTCGTTCACTGACCTGCTGCTCTTCCAGGACTCTGGGTATTCACATTTTCAGATAAATGTTGGTACAGATCAAGGCACTGCTCAGAACTGTCTATGGTGGGAACTTGTAGCTCCCTGGGATGGAGCCATTGCTGCAGCTCCTCATCCCTGGGCAAGCAGCAGTGAGACACTGCCCAGCCCCTGCCCAGGGCTGGCTCCTCATCCATCTGCCTTCTTTTCATGGCTTTATTCTCCTTAACTTCTCTTCCTTCTGTATTGCTTGCGCCGTCCACTTTTTTTCTATTTTGATGTCTGTGTATATTTTTGGGAATAGAGCCCTATTTAAAAATAGTTTGAATAAAAAATAGTTTTTAATAGTACATTAAAAAAAAATCAAAAACCAAACCGCAAAATAATTACAATTCAATTTAAAACTTTTTAAAGGATGGCAAGTTTATTTTTCTTCACTTTTCTGGCACAAATCCATTCAGAAACAGAGCCTGACAACCCATCTTAATTTTGGATAATTACATTTTTGCAATTTCTAATTTGCTAATCTATAGTAATTCTCTTGTGATTTTTAAAAGGCAGAAGGGGGAGTATGGAAAGCTGATTTCTGATCAGAGTTCTCCCTTCTATAATTAACTCCATCTAAAAAACCATAATTGATGCTTATATAGCTCCCCAATAGCATCTCTTGAATTGGAACACGCTGCATTGTAAACTGTGCTTTCTGCTCTGAAAAGATTGATTTGCAGCCACTACCAATCTGTTGCTAAGCACTGGGTGACGGCACACGCCGAAGTCCTCAAGGACAATACAGAACAGCCAGAATGTTTTTCTCAGTATCAACCCTTTTTTCCCCTGTCTCCTGAAATATTGCATCAGTTGCTCCTTAATCAAAGCATAAAAAATGTTGCCAAGGCAATGCCAGAGCCGGTGCCGCCACTGGCTGGGAATGCACATTTTGGGCTTTCACGGGAGCAGCAGAGGCGTGCTGGGGGCTCTGGCCTTCGGCAGCTTCGTTTCGGCTCCGAGGGGCATTTCAGCTCTGGGGCTGCAGGGTTGGCTTGGCTTCGGTGGGGTTTGTTCACTTACCCAGGTAAGGGTGATGGCCACACACAGAAGGGACAGGAGGTTCCTTGGGAAGTCAGGCAGGTCCCTTTGGAAGGGACAGGAGGTTCCTTAGAAGGGACAGGAGGTTCCTTGGGAAGAGCCAGGCAGGTTCCTTGGGAAGTCAGGCAGGTTCCTTGAAAGGGACAGGAGGTTCTTCGGGAAGGGACAGGCAAGTCCCTTTGGAAGGGACAGGAGATTCCTTGGAAGGGACAGGAGGTTCCTCGGAAGGGACAGGAAGGTTCCTTGGGAAGGGTCAGGAGATTCCTTGGGAAGTCAGGCAGGTCCTTCAGCCACGGCCATGCAGTTGGGCTGCTCTGATCCCTGGGCCGAGGGGTGAAGCAGCCGAGCCTGGCCCTGCTCTGACCCTCTCTGCACACGGGGACAGCCAGGGACAGCCAGGGACACCGAGAGACACCCAGGGACACCGAGGCACACCCAGGACAGAGGGCCATCTCAGCTGGGCTCCTCTGGAGCTGAGCAGCCCCAGCTCCCTCAGCCTCTCCTGGGCATGGAGATGCCCCAGGCCCTCCCCAGCTCTGCTGCAGGAGCTCCTGTCCTGCTGGGCTGAGGATGCAGAGCTGGCACAGAGCTCCAGAGGAGCCTCCAGGGCTGGGCATGGGCAGGAGCACAGTGTGATCCATCCTTCTCTCGCCTCTCTGCATTCGAGGAGCGTCTGTCCACAGCAGCAATATCAGCTCCAAACTTAGCCTGCAAACAGAGAATTCTTCCCAATCTTGCTGTTCCTTTGGGACCACGGGGGAGAGACAGAGTGGGGGTGTGCATCTGCAGCAGAGACGTGATTCTTGCACAGCAAAAAATCCCAAATAAACCCCCAAACCCAACCTCTGTGCCCACCCATCTGTGCACTTTACGTACAGATGCAAATTGAAAACCAATCCTTAAAAAGAGATTCGAACTCATTAGGTCAGAAAAGACACCGAATGCTGAACTCTCTGCTTGCCTGTTCTAGTTTGTTAGGAGATTTTAATAAAAAGGCAGAGAAGAATGTCAGCTGAGCTGGCACATCTGACATTTTGATAACCTCGTCAATAAAAGTTATTTTATTGGCTTTAAGCAGCTGCAGAACTTTGCCTTATTGTTTAGCTGTCTGTTCACTCTATTCCTGTCTTGTTGATAACAGTAAAAGGATGATAAGTAATGGTGGCAATCAATAGAAAAGCATCTTTCTTCTTCTATGACCATGAACCCAACTTTTCAAATTGCATCTTCAGATTCTGGGGTCTTTATTTGATCATAAATAGATATACAGGGAAAAAAATAAATCGGAGTTTCTAGAGGGTTTTATGAATGTTTGTTCCCAGGTTTTCACTCTTCTGGACTAACCTGAATTCTTTCAAAAGCAAAGCACCATTTTTATTTTAAGTGGGGACAAGCTTTTAGGCTCCATTACAAGGCTCCGATGGACCGGTGACCACGGAGTGAGCTTCCATCAGTGCTGCAGCCCTCGGCCAGGCTCTGCTGCGAGGCTGTGCCGCTGGGCAGAGGGAAGAGGAGAGCTCTGCTCTGGCCTCTTCTGGCTGCGTCCTGAGGAGAGAATTGAGGGTGAATCTGTGGTTAAAATTATTATGGCTGCCAAAGTCAAAATGAACCAAATGCTGCTCTCACCAGCACTTCAATTCAGTCTGAGTGTGGAGTGTGTGAAACTGCAGCTGGGAGCACAGAAACTGAGGTTCATTATCTCAGCTTGGAGCAGCTTTTCCACGGTCATGTGAGAGAGACATACACATGAAAAGTATCAGTCCAGAACAAAACTGGAATTATTGTTTAACAGTATTATCTTCTGCCTTCTGAAAATAATTATTTCCTCATAAAACTTCATCAAAAAAAATTCATCATACCAAACAGGCCATTCTGATTAACACACATGGGCAAGGGCCACCACTTGCCTGACTTGAAAATATTGAGGGATGCTCTGAAGAGCCCAAGTGCAGCTCAGCTGTGGGCACGAGGAGCTGCTGAGGCTGCAGGTGAATCCCCAGGCATGCCCTGAGCGCACAGAGGGATGGAATCACCATCACCTGCCCTGCTGCCCTGGCCCAGAGCAGCCCTGGGCAGGCACTGCTGCATCTCTGGGGTCGGGAGCCCTTCCCTCTGACCCCTGTGGCAGCCCCAGGAGCAGCCCCAGGAACGAATGGAAAATAATGCAGAGTGCGGCACCCTCCTGGGGAGGTTGCTCAGGGATGGAGCACAGGATCCCCCGAGCTGGGAGCCAAGGCTGGCAGCAGCAAATGAGGCAGACAGCTCTGGAATGGCTTTGGAATTCAGAGCTCTGCTCTGTGCCCTGGGGCCGGTCCCTTCTGGGGACACAGCCAAGCCCCCAGAGCCAGGAGCTGCGCAGGGGCTGCAGGACCAGCACCAGCTCCTGGCCACGTCCTGCCACTAAATCCACAGAGAAATTCCATCCTGGGCAAAGTCAGCCCAAGCTGATGCTCAGCAGGACTCTGAGCTGCCCTGGGCACTGCTTTGGGCTCTGGGGACACAGTGGGGACAGCACTCGGCTCCTGTGGTGGCAGAGGAGCTCCAGCACCACCACGGTCCCTCCTTTAACCCAGTTCTGACTCTTTAAGGGACCAAACTTCCCCGTGGGTCACTGGAAACGATAGGTTTCTGAGAAAAGATGATCACGATGCATCTCTGCAGGAACACAATCTTTCAGCGCATCCTTGGGGGAATTTTTTGTCCCTGTTTGTGTGTAATTAGAAACTGAAAATACAGGCAGAAGGCTTGTTGTACACAAATTGACGTGCTCGGCTTCAGAAGCACATTTGAGTAGAACAAAAGGGACTGAAAAGACTAAAATCCATTCACCTTGTAGGGAATCGGAGCAGAATGTACTCAGTGAGAGGGAGAACCAACCAAACCAAACCAGAGGGAAAGCAACCAGCCCTTCCAACCTACCCTACTGGGCCCTTTGGAATGTAACAATCTGGAAAGTGTCTTCTAGAATTAACCTATGGAACTTGATCTCTGTTGCTCTAATTTTTCCAATTTACTCTATTTTCCTCCTCCCGTAATACCAGGATAATATATTTTCCCTGTTTTTATTTCACTGAGTTAATTCTGAGTATTTCCCTGAGTATTTTTCCGTGGTTATTTAATATTTGCTATTCAGACTGTGACAGTTCTGCCTGTAGGTGAAAAAGACTCATGTTGTGTTGCCAAAAGCAGCAAGAGAAGCCAGGCTGCTTGTGTTAATATTTGCATTTGAAAGTGCAAAACTTAATTTTCTCTAGTACCAGACACTTCTCTCCTGGTAAAAGTGCTGGAGAAAAACATTTGCTGGGTAGAGGGAAAGATGCAAAAAATACTTATGGAAAATACCACTTATTGAATGATATTTTCAAAATACAGAGTCCTTGGAAATGTCAGCAATCTGTGGAGCAGCCGAAGAAGTTATGTTGTGGTTCCATCCCCTAGAACAGTTTCCTATTTGCCTTTAATGCCACATTCAGCTTTCAGAAAGGAAAACCCCAACTCCATAACAGCTTTGGGGACCCTGGGCCACTCCAGGTTTGCTGGGTTTGGATTTTGTGTCCAGCCTTGCCAAGGGATGATGAGATTTGATGTTTTTGCAGCCTGTCTTTGGTCTGACCATGGCAGCAGGGTCCCTTCAGCACAAAGATTGTCTGTCAGTCCCTCCCCTGTGCCGACACGCTCTGGCTCTCTGATGGGTGGCACAGGACCCACGGGTGCATTCAGCTTTTCCCCAAAAAGAACATAGGTCTCACTTTATATTTAAACCTGCCCTGGTGTTTCGGGGGTCTCTGCCCGGCTGAGCTCTGCGGCAAACACGAGCCATGGGCAGGGGCACAGCCCGGGGGGCTGGGGGGGCACAGGGGCTCAGGAGGGGCTGAGGAGCCTCATCAGGATCATCCCTCCCTAGGAGCCTTTCTGTGACTGAATTTGGGCAGACCGAGGGGTTCCATGCTGCTCGAGGGTCCTGCTGGACCCCTCTCAGAAGGGGTTGCTCCCACCCTCCCGGGGCGAGCTCTGGCTGCTCCTGCTCCCCACCCTGCCGGGAAGAGCAGCTAGGGAAGGACATCCCAGCAGGGCCTGGGGGCTCTTGGAGAAGGGAAGAGCTGCATGGGCAAAGAGCAGCCCGGCTGGAGGGGCAGAGCTCGTGGCACCCCAAAGGGGATGAGAGCTTCATGCCTGAGCTGCCTTTTCCTGGGCTTTGAGCCGGGCTGCAGCCTTGCTCTCCCATTTGGGATCCACCAGACCTTCCCTCCTGGCTGCGAGAGGCCGTGCATGTTTTGCCGTCGGTGCAGGAGAGCCCTGGAGCTCAGGGCTGTGACTGTGGCAGTCACTGCTCAGTGCAGAGTTCCCACTCAGCGCCCGAGCAGAGGATAGAGCTGCGGAGGAGCGAGGGAGGTTGTGCACATCAAATCCCCGAGCTGCAGTGTAGGGCTGCCGTGAAATCCTGCGGAAATGAGGGCTGGAGCACTGCAGATTGTGGGGATTTTTTTTAAGCCACCTCCAGAGAACCTTTTCCCTTCCCCTGCACATGCAGAGGACAGCCTGTCCCAGCCCCATAGCAGGGCCACCCTGCCTGTCCCATCCCACACTGGGGCCAGCCCTGCCTGTCCCATCCCACACTGGGGCCAGCCCTGCCTGTCCCAGCCCCACAGCAGGAACCAGGCCCTGGGAGCAGGAGAGGGACAGCATCCCTGCAGGTTTGGGCTCTGTCCTCATGGTTCGGAGCTCTGGGAGCTGTGCTGCCCTGGGCACGGGGCTGGCAGCTCTGTGTCAGGACAGCCTGGACTGGGTATGGTGCCAGCAGATGGCACTCAGCAATGTGCAGCCCAGGCTTGGGCTCTGGAGGGACTGGGACTGTCCAGGGCAGGAGAGAGAGGAGCCCTGGAGAGCACAGGCTGGGCATGGATCCCCCAGCCCCGACAGTCCTGCTTTGAGGAGCCCTGGGCTGCTTGGAGCAGGAGGAGATGTGCAGGGGAGAGTGCTGGTGCAGCCACTGTGCTGAGACTGCACCTGATCAACCTGCCCTGGCTCTCATCCCCCTGTCCTGCCACTCCCATCCCCCTGCCCTGGCACTGCATACCCCTGCCCTGTCACCCAAATCCCCCTGCCTTGGCACCTGAATCCCCCTGCCCTGCCACACCCATCCCCCTGCCCTGGCACCGCAGTGCTGGGCTGGAGTGGCTTTCTCGGCAATGGGAACAAACACAGAATGTCTTTGTGCCAAGGTTTGCAGAGATCGAAGGGCAGTGTTCCTTGGAGCCCTGGGCAGGTGCTGGGTCAGTGCTGCTGTGTCTGTGCTTGGCATCCCCACCCTGACCTTGGGCACAGCTCCTCCAGCTTGCAGGGCTCTGGCTCACCCCGGCTGTGCCTGGCTCACTCTGGGATCATTGACTCACTCTGGCTCACTGTGGCTCGCTGTAGCTCATTGTGGCTCACCCCAGGCTCACTGGGGCTGACTCTGGGCTCACCCCAGGCTCACTGGGGCTGACTCTGGGCTCACCCCAGGCTCACTGGGGCTGACTCTGGGCTCACCCCAGGCTCACTGGGGCTCACTCTGGCTCTCTCTGGCTGTGCTGTGGCACTGCAGGACTCGCTCACCCAGCTCCAGCCCTTCAGCTGCTCAGTGGCACCTCTACCCCATCTCAGCATTGGCAAAGGGGTTCTGTTGGCCTGCCCAAGGCCAAGATGTCCTTCTCAGCCTGGCCAGAGTGTCACCTGCTGCTCTGGATGCTCCTCATCCCCTAGTCAGCTCCTGGGGGATCCCTCCACAGTGGGACCTGCCACGAAGCAGAGCCCAGAGAACCAGCCAGGGTCTGATAGGGAGAACACAGATCCTTCCCAAGCTGTCTCCAGATCCATCATCATTTCCCCCAAGTGTTTCTCATTGGGACTGGTAACATAATAATTGTTGCATGATTTGCTGAAATCCATGTTCTTTTTTTAAAATGTCATTTATTTGACAAATGCTTCTTTGCACGCTGTCACAATAACGAGAAGAGGAGACTTGCAGGGTGAAACTGTGCTCTGAGCAGCATTGATTTAGTGATTAGTGTCATGTTCGTCTTGGATTTTGTAATTCAGACTCATTAACCTGAAAATGTTCTTGCAATTTTCCTCTCCTAGACTGGTTTGAAAGTACAAAAGCAGCCTCTGCTCATTTCAAGGAATCCAAGAGCAACTGTCTCTTGTAAGACACTGAACAAGGAGGGGGCAGGCTGAGAATCACTAAATGGTATTTAAAGCATTATCATTCATTCCAAATCTTTATTAAAATAGTATTTATCTGCTTTGCTTCAGCAGTTGGAACAATCAGACCAAACCACTGTTAAAAGAGCCCCAAACCCTTCAGCTCTCTCCGCACTGCCTGCTGCAGTCAGTGAGCAGTGTGTCCCCAGGGGGACCTTGCTGCGCCTGGGGGCTGTCCCAGCTCCCCGGACTGGGGGGCAGCTGCTCTGTGTTTTACAGGGCTCTGGAGAAGCAATTCCAACTTATTTTGCTCTCTTTTGGGGCCAGGTTATAAGCTCGTCTGTCCAAACAGTAACGCGGTGTGGATGCTCTAAGGTTTCTCTCTTCTTCCTCATGAATCGTATGGGGAATAAAGATAAGCTGAATTCTTCTTGCTCTTTCTAATCTATGTTTTGGTACTGGGTGCTGTAAAGGTTCAACCAATCCCCCTAGGGGGTGGATGGCTATGAACCAATCACTGCTAGACTATTAATGCCTATATAAGAAAAGAGTTTTTAATACACTTCCTCTTGCCATTTCCAGCAGCGTCCTGTCTGCCTCGATTTACCCACGAGACCTCTGCAACAATGCAGCAAGCTGCAGAATATTCCAGAATGTGAAATGTATTCCTTTCATGTGTCAGTTGTAAGCATCGCAGCGATTTGGCTCCCTGGGCTCTCTCATTCCTTCGATGAGCCCTGGCATTGGTCGTGCAGCTCCTTGGTTCTGCACTGAGCAGCTGTGAACGTTTTTCCCGTTGGAACAGTTTCCTACAAATGAAATCTTTAATTTGTGTATGCAGATCGCTTTTAATATAATCAGGCTCTTTATTCAAGCGAGCAGATCTGATGAAACATCCCATTTCAGCGAGGGCACTTTAGGCCAGACATCAGGAAAACCAGTTTAGGCCAGACATCAGGAAAACCTTGCTAATGATTAAAATGGTGAGGCATGGCCTGGGCTGCCAGCAGAGCTTAAGGAAACTCCATCATGGGAAGTCTTTAAGAATAATTTTGGCAGCTATTATCAGGAATGATTTAACTATAATTGATCTTGACTTGGAGCAAGAGAATGGACTAAATGACTTCTTCTTTCTTGTTTTGCATGATTTCCAAGAAATTCTTTAAAAAGGAGTTGAATTTAGATGGTTCAATATTACCAAATGTTCCTTTCCCTCTTTCTAGGGGAATTTTTTACTGAATTTCAACTGAGCGTGCAAATAGTTGAACACAATTTGTAATTTCTCGCATGTCAAGGTCTGAACCTCTTGAGGATGTAGCTCCATCTCTCAATATATTGAAGTATTTTTCCGTTTCCTGTTGCTCGGTGGGTTTGTTGTGTTGCAGTGGCCTTGAGTTGGTGTTTCCCCAGAGAAGCCAAGCCTGGGATGGGTTGGAAGGAGGAGCTGCAGCCACGGTGCAGAGCAAGGCTGAGCCAAACCTTCAGTTCTACGAGTGAGAATTGGAGCAGAGAGGCCTTTACGCACAGATTATTCAAGCAAAGTTAAAGGAAGGGCTGAGCATTCAGCAAATGACTCAGTGAGAGCAGGGAGGGGGCTCTGCCTTGAGCTGCTTTATCAACTCCTCGAGTGAAGTGACTGACACAGAACTGAGGCACAATGCTGATAATGTGCCTGACCTTAAAAACCTCCGCCAAATGTACAATTTGCTCATTTTCTCCTTTAAAAAAGCAATTATATTGGTCACTCTTTACATTGGCTTCTCCAGACTCTATGGAGATAAATATATATATGTGACACTTCATCTATTCCGAATGAGCATTTCACATTCCAGCCTTGTGCACGAAGATGCCTCAAGAGAAGAGGCTGCCCAACTTTGGGGCTGCTTCCTGTGTGTCTGACTGCAGGGAGGGGCAGGAGAGACAGCAATCTGAAAAAAGCTCTTCCACACCTGAAGTTCACAGGCACAGTGAGTGTTCAGAGTGACCAGATAACCTCAAACCACAACAATTCCTGTGTGCCGTCTCTCAAATAGAGTTGCGATTCCTTTCAGACATTTTACTTCATTCTAGTTTCGATATTGCTGTTCAGAGGCAGTGGCAGAGATCCACAGCACTGAGAGCAGACCCCCAGCTCACATTCCCTGACGGAGGTGGGCCAAAGCTGCAGTTACTTTCCAAATCCCTGTGACTTTGCAAGTTGGAATTACAATATTTAGGCAAACCACACAAGTGATTTTGGCTCCAGGATGTGCAAAACTTGCCTGGTGAACTTTAGCCAAATAAAACCACGCTGGGTTTTATTTCGCGGCAGCTTTTCCAGGACAGGATGGCTTTCAGAAAATGAAATCCATTGACCGAGGCCAGGCCAAAAAAAGAGGGAAGAGTGTGTAAAGGTTATAGCCATGTAAGGCTGGAAGTGTTTTCTCCACCCCTCGCGGTTTCACTGAATCGAGCAGAACTCACCCTTGGACACTCTGAACCTGCAGCCATGAGCACGAGAGAGCTCATTTCCCACCTCAACGTGTCCCAGTCCTGAGAGGCTGTGAAGCACCTGAATGGGGTAAAATGTTCTGTGTAAAACCATTTTCTCCCTTTTTCTCAGTGAAGTTACTGCCAATGGAGTTATTGCCATCCTCAGTTTGCCCTGGGGAGCAGAGCGCCAGGACCAGACATGGCTGGTACCTACGAGATCAAACTCCCAAAAATGTTTATTCTCCATGGAGCCCTTTGGTCATCCAGCTACAGCCAGGCTGGACAGGGCTTGGAGCAGCCTGGGATGGTGGAAGGTGTCCCTGCCCATGGCAGGGGACAGAATGAGGTGGACTTTAAGGTCCCTTCCTACCCAAACCATTCTGTGATTCTGTGATTTTCTGTATTCACAGCACAGGTTCAGCATGGGGGTCTATGTCAAGAGGAGCTTGAGTGGATGATGAGGAAGCAGCTCTGTCGCTGTCTAATTTGGGTGTTTAATTCAGTAGTTCTGGCCAAATCAACCTATTTTAGGCACTCGAGTTTTCCACCCCCTCCTCCCCCAGCTTCGGAGCATTGGAGAGTCCACCTTTGGAGAAAGCCAAAGAATTGGCATTTTCCGTTGTTTCTAATTTATGATTTGCACACAGGTGGCTCACCCTTCCCCACCTGCTCTGGAGCATCCGTGTCCCAGCACGAGGAGCTGAGCTCTGCAGGCACCAGGAGCACTGTCTGCTCCGTCCTCTCAGTGGCTCTGCTCTCTGTGAACACCTCCTGAATGCACCAGAAAGGCTCAGCTGTTTCACCGCTCTGGGAACAGCAGCAGGAGAGGTCTGGGATGGGGGAAAGTGCTGGGGATCACTGTGGATAACTCTGCTCCCGTGCATTGCATGGTTTGCAGAATTGAGCTGCAGCCACTCCTTATCCTTCCGGCTGCAAAACACCTCGACAAGTTAAAAAGGCATTACCTCCCTGTTTTTTTTCTTAGACTGAACCCTGCTGTTTCAGTCTTGCTTTCCCCATCTGTCAGGGTGGAATGAGCAGGGGATGACCCTGGAGCTGGCCCCGTGCCAGTGCCCTGCCCCTCCTGAGACAGGGCAGTGTGGGCTCTGCATCCCAGCAGAGCTCCAGCACTCCGATATGGGCAGAGAAATGATGAAAGCAGATGTGAGGGGGATTGAAACCACCTCTGATCCACACTGGTAATGGATTCCTCAGTCCTGGTATTTCAGCACTGTGTGTTTCCCTCCTGGAATCCATCATGCTCCCTGTGTGTGACATCTCAGCTCCCAGCTGCGCAAATGATTGAGTGCTCACTAAACCCCACGGCTTTGGGTGAGAAATGGGCCACAGGAACAAAGGAAGTCATTAATGGACAGGTTTCTGTTCTCATTTACTAATTAGTGGAGAGGGAAGGAATGAAACCCTACAGAATCGTGGAAAAACCTCATTTGGGAGGGACCTCCGGAGGGCTCTGGTCCATCCTGCTCAGTGGGATCAGCTCATGGAGGGTTTTGCCCAAAATGAGTCCTCACCTTCAGCATCTGTGAGCCTCCACCAGTGCCTTGGGACACTGTGACTGCAGGGGACAGCAGGGAGGCCACGGAGAAGTGCTGAGCTATTCCTTCCCCATCTCCTGGGCTAGGAACTGCCCAGGCAGGCTGCATCCCACGGGAATTCTCTCTTATATGGCTTAGCTTGGCTGAAAACTTCATGAGCCTGAGAGGAGTTTGGGTTTGTGGTCATATCCAAAATGGGAGATGTTTTGCCAGGGGTTTGCGATGGAAATTGCTCCCAGCTCCATTGACTGGCTGTGCTGCCTCTGCAGCATCAATTCCATACCTGGCTGACACCTTTGATTTTGGAAGTTGTCTCCATTTTCCAGAGAAAAGTATGTATATCAGCTATTTTTGGATAGCGTATATTTAATCTCCTGCAAGAAATGGAGCAAGTCACTTGTTCCTTATTTCCAGAGCCATTACATTTCTCTTGGTGACAGCTCCCAAGAACAGAAATCCTTATCTCGTCTAATGTCTTCATTTGGGTGATCAAAAGACACCAATGCGAAGATCCCCTTCTGTACACCGCGGTGTAAATCCCGAGCAGCACCGCCCAGGTCATGCAGCTCGTCCCTCCTCTCGGTGAAGGGGAATGTTAAAAAGGTTTTGGATGGGTCTTGTGTCTGCTTGGGAGCCAATTTAAAATGCTACAGCCCGTTCATCATCTGCTCTGGTCATTCTTTTCTTTTATGCTTAGCAGAGGATAAGCTGTGGTCTTTGCACCATGTAAAGTGTGTTTAGACTCTTTGCTGGAGTGAAAAATGAGCTGTTATCTGTGCCAGTACTGAGGAGAGAGGGAGAAATCTGGGACAGTCACAGGGGCTGCCAACGGAAACAGCCCGTGGAAGATCTGAGTGGTTTAATTGAAAACACAGAGAGCAGAGGCACACATCAAGAGCCGCTCGCGATGGAAAAGTGTCCAGAAGGAGCAGCAGCTTCAGAGGGGCTGAAGGACAGGGCCTGGGGCTCTCTGGACTGTCCCCAGCCTCGCTCCATTCACGTGTAACGGGAGAGCTGTGCTGAGGAAATCATGGACGGGATCTGTGTTGCCAAGAGTTACAGGGGCCGCGTTCCCTAACTGGGAAATGCAGACCTTGCTGCAGCGCTCTGGGCTCAGCAACTTGAGCTCAGAGCATTGACCTGGGATCTTGATGCGTTCACAGATTTGCTTTAAAAATAATGTAAAATAATGTAGTAATTAAGACAGGAGGCCCAGCGGTGGCTGTCCTTGTGGCGCAGGGCTCTGGTGGCTGTGCCTGGTGCTGGCGGCAGGGACACCCTGCGGGAAGGGTCTCCTCTCCGTGGGCAAGGCAGCCTCACTGGAGCCCCGTGCTGGGTCTGTGGGCAGGCAAAGTGTGGGCACAGCCGAGCTCACACTG
>VZRL01006300.1:0-22156 GCA_013397895.1 Origma solitaria | reverse complement strand
AGCCTGGCTCTGGGTGCCAGGTACACAGCCAGGGGAAACAGGGTGAGGAGCCCTAGGCATGGCAGCAGAGCTGTGAGAATCCCCCGTTCCACCCTGGGCAGCGAGCGAGGAGCTCTGCCAAAGGGCTCAGGCTGGGGCTCAGAGCTGGGGCTCAGGCTGGGCCGGTTCGGTTTGGTACAAATGGCACCGTTTGGTACCAATGGCACTGTTTGGTACCAAGCTGAAGGGCTGCTAGAAAGGTCAGCACTGTTCTGTGTCTTCAATGCCCAGATGTGTAGGAAAAAGATGAAATTTGGGGGTGTGAGGGAGCCACATCACTGAGCACCATTTGGAGTCTGGGCAGGGAACCCCTGGATGGACCTGGGGAGGAGTAAACAGAATAACCAAGGCTCTGAACCCTCGTGGAGAAAGGGCAGGAGGTTTCTTTTCTCTCTGACTCCTCTTTCTCTCTCCATGTCTCAGACACACACATGGGGACAGGTGCTCCTGCAAGGAACGTGGAGTTGCACTCAGTGATGCTTATGGGTCTCTTTCAACTCAGGATATTCCATTATTTTAATTTCTGCCCGATTCCTAGTTTACTCTGAATGCCCCTGATTGGGTAGAAGCACCAAAAATACAGCAAGCGGCATTTCTCTGTGTTTGCCAACCTGGGTGGGACAGGCACCTGTGCCTGAGCTGTGCCGCACTCTGCTGTGAGGAGCAGCTCAGGGAAACACGAGCAGGGCTCTCTCTGCTTGCCCACAACAGAGCTGCAGGATGAACCACCTGAGGAGCAATTCATGACCTCAGCCTCACAGGAAACACGCACAGGGTTTTCAAACCAGCAGATATTCACCCGGAGCACTCACCTGCCTCTGCCCTTTCGGCTGTGTCACCCCGACTCTTCCCACAGCCTCTGAGCACCACTCCGTCCCTCTCCTGTCCCAGCCGTCCCTCCAAGGCTTCCCCATTCCCTCCCTTCCCACAGAGCCAGGGCTGTTGGCCACTTTGGGATCCTGCTTTGGATCCATTTTCCACCCGGCAATGGATTGCCAAACTCCGTGACACCTGATGCTCGAATGACTTTGTCCTTATGGACAAAGCAAAGTCCAGAATTGGGGGAACTCCGTGATGATTCGGTTGGTGCATTTGGGGGAACTCTGTGATGATTCGGTCGGTGCATTTCGAATCCACCCGAGCCGGGTGCTGCTGTGCCCCTGCCCCGAGCCTGTCCTGGGGGAGGTGACAGATCCGTGTCCAGAGAGGCTGCAGGGAGCAGCTCCCCCTCCCCTCCCGGGCAGCTCAGAACTGACCCCTGGAATCTCTGAATTCCAGCTCGTCCCTGGTGCCGTTCCCAAATCCTGCCCTCCACACCCGCACTGGTAATTAGCATTTCTCCGTAGGCTCTGTGGGGAGAAGTCAAATGCTTTGATCATAACAGTTTGCAAACTGTGCTGCTGAAGTTGTTCACCTCTCACATTCCAAATATTTTTAATGTTGGGTCAGGAGCCTTGCCAGGCCCTGGGACAGTGTGTGAGGTTTCTGCCCAAATATCAGCCCTTGCTTGCAGTGGCTGGACACGGTTCTCTGGGATTTCTGTCTCTGGGATTTCTGCCTCTGGGATTTCTCTCTCTGGGATTTTTCTCTCTGGGATTTCTGCCTCTGGGATTTCTGTCACTGAATCATAATGCAAGGCACAAAAAAATTATTTCTTGCCAAGAAACGAATCTGAAATTTCAGAAGAACAAAAAGTAAATGGTCTGAGTGTAATTTCCTCCCCTCTAAAAAGCCACAACTTATATGAAGAATTTACATCAAAAGGAGACAAGCATCACACACAAACTCTTATAAAAGACCTAGAATATTGAAAATTCAGACCTGACTTTTCCTTGTGGTGGAAAAGGAGAGTAAATTTTCACTTATTTCACTCACATAACTTCTCCTGTTGCTTCCTGGCACTTCCCGTAGCAAAGTGGTGGTGTTGGGGCTGGAGCAGATCCTGCTCAGAGAATCAATTAGATCACAGACACTTTAATTATTGCTTTGTTGGAGAGCCACGGAAGGGTTTCACGGTCGGTCTGATCTTCAAGTGGAGAATTTTGGCCCAGTAATGAATGTTAAGTAGGAGAAAAGGCTGGCTCTGAAATAGGGATAATCTACACAGGAAGCAAGGTCTGACCCCTGTTTGGCTCCTGCCTCAGACAATTATTTCTAGAGACGCAGACGAGTGCAGGGCCCTCAGCACAGCACAGGAGTGAAATCACTTCACGGAAAAGTGCTGCAGGTCAGGCTGGGAGCAAGAATGGCCTGGATGGTCCTGCTGTGGCCTCCAGCAGGACTGCAGGGTGGCACTGATGTGGCTGCTCAAAGGTGTTTGTCCAGGAGAGCACAGGGCACACCATTCCGTCCTCAGGGAACTGCTGGAATTTACACAGAAAGGTCAAATTCATAGCATCAACATCTCCCAGTCTACTTTTACACAATTAAAAAGAATCTGATACTAATTAGCATTCTTAATTGGGCTTATCAATCCCAAATGAGCCCAATGGAAACCAATAAAATCTAAGTTCAGGGCTTACATTGCCAGAATGAGAAGCTGTTTATTTTTCTTACAAAATAAAGCAGCTCCTCAGAATTTCCATCTGCATTTGCTGGAAGGAAGAGCTGTCTGTGAATCCCCAGTGAGGGTTTTGGGCACCTTTAGGAGTTGCTTCCTCAAGAGTCTGAACTGGCACTTTTGGGCCCTTTTTGGGTTTGCTTTCCCATCCCTATTTTACGAGCAATTGCATTTTTCATATCTTGGCTGAAAAGTGACTTCACAAGTTACTTCCTTGTCATTTTTGACATTGTACAATATTTGTTTTACAGGAAAGGCTGTTCTGCTCATCCAGACAATGTTCAGGGTTCTCAAATAGATATTTTATTCCCAAATAAATGCTTCTGTCTGTTCTTGTGTGGCATAGCATGAGCTGTGCAATTACAGTGCTTCCATGACAGAGCTTCTCTTGCGTAACTCTTCATCTTTAGTCATTGCAAATGTCTTTTTTGACAGCAAAGCCAACTCCTGAGCCAGCAGTCTGTGTGCTGTGTCCCAAACACCACCAGCCACTCGTGCTCAGGTGTGCTTTGGGGCAGCTGGGAAAACACCTCATTGGTTCCTTTGGGAGACAAAGGTCTGATTAAGCCATTTGTTATTGAGTTTTGCAATCATACAATGCAAGAAACTATAATTGCAAATGGATTTGGAATGATGTGCAGCTGCATGGCTTGGTTTGGTTCAAAATGTGTCACAAAAACCGCTGAGCGAAGGAAAGCTGTGCCCTGTGCTCAGGATATTTGCTCTCTGCGAGCCCTGAGCTGTCACCTCTGCAGCATTTCGGGCCGGGCAGGCCATGGGTCAGGCTGCCCTCCATGTCAGCACCTCTGCTGAGGGGTGGGTCTGTGCCCCTGGGCAAGCCCCGGAGCGAGGGCAGGAGGACAGCGATCCCCACGCTCCGTGGCAGGTCGGGGTGGCTTGGCTGAAGCCCTGAGGAAGGGCACAGATGTCAGGGCAGGGCAATGTCACTCTCCTGAGCACCCTCTCAGCGATCAGCAACGCCAGAGCTTTGGGGTCAGGGCTCGGGGACATTCTCTGGCCAGGGCAGCCCTGCAGGGCACAGGGACAGTGCCCTGGGCTGTCTCACCAGCAGAGCTGTGCTAGCAGGAACAGGATTTTTTGAAAATATGGAAGAAGAAATTCACTTTTATTTTCGTTGGAGTCCTCTAAGTGTCTTTGACAAGCACGGCCATAATGTTGTTTATACAAGCAGAGGTACCAATATATGAAGTATGGAAATATTGCCACAGTATAAACACAGAGCTGGGCTGAGCTGAGATCCTCTCGAGTATCGATGGGATGTTGCCATTCTCCTGACATATGGTAATGTTTTCTCCCAATAATCTCCTGCAGAAGGAGTTCTGGGCCAACCACTCATACATTCAAATTTCATAAAATATATAGCAGAGTTTATAAAGTTATTAGAACAGAAATGGGTTTGGAGCTCTCATTTCATTGTACAATACGCGGCTTCAGCAAAAGAAATCTGTAAACAGATATTTTAGCTGAATACAAAACTCTCTTTAATATTTACTCTGACAATCTTAATGGTGGACCTCAGCCAGCGTGTTTATGCAGCTCCATGCCTGAAGGTTTCTCCTTCAGCTTTGCAGCCGAATGTTTTGCTGTGTGATGGACGATTATTTCAAACTGCCGCTCTCCCCAGTCCTCAAACCCAAGACAGTTTTTGTTGCAAGCTGTAATTTCAGAGTAGAGCCAGAGTCGACATGGATCTCATGTCAGTGTTTGAACTTGAGGAGCAGAGCTTGGAGGTTCCCTCTGCAGGAGTAACAGAAGAACATAATCAGCTCCTTCAGGGTTCAAATAAAGAGTAATAAATAACATTGATGTGCACCCTCTAAATAATTATGTTTGCTAAAATAACCAAACTGAAACACTATACCAGAATCTTTATGGCAGTCAAAATTCAACATTAAAATTGCTTTTTACGGTTGTTGCCTGGACACCCAGCACAGGGATCAAGCCTGGGTAAAAGTAAAATGCAAACAGCTTTGTTTGGCTCTGCCTATTTGTTAGTCTCCCAAATCCAAGGGGTGCTTCAGGAGAGAGACACAAACAATTCACCAGTAACTGGCTCATCGATGCAGAGCTAATCAATGCAATTAGCTGAACTTGGCTGAGTGATTAGTCTCAGCTTTGACCAGACCACTGTCACACACTGTGTTTGCAACCCTCTGCCATCAGCAGAGCTGTAACTCCCACATCTCTTGCCCATCCTTTGATGCCAGCATTAAATTACCTCCTCTTCCATCTGCACAAGCCAGGTTGATATGAAATTATGTGAGAAGTCTGCAAAGAAATAGGGTTTTAAAGGTAATTTAAACAGAGTACCCTGTGAAAGGCCTAAGGAAATGCTAGTGCGCAGTGAGGAGCAGTGCTGTGATAATGGAATAGAGGCAAAATTATGGAAATTGCTGTTCATTGAGCATTTATTCTGAATATAACCCAGCGCTCTCCCCATCTGTAGGAGGTGTAAAGCTGAGTTCAGAGTGGCTGGGGCACCTGCACTGCTCCAGTTGCTTCAGTGACTGATGGTGAATTTATTCTGAGGCAGGAATTTCAGAAGGATTCTCTTCCATTTGCCTGTTTATATTTAGTATAAGTCTAAACAGAGAAGCAATCAAATGATGAGATTAACACAAATTATGGTGCATTTTTACTGATTGCCACTGTATGACCCTATAAGTATTCTGTGCCTCCAGTTTAGGCACCCTGAAAAACCCGGGGGTTGTATTAATGGGGTTTCTCCTCCTTTCAGAACATCATTCCCTGAACTCCTTCTCCATTTCCTCAGTCCTCCAGCAGGCCTTTGGTGCTTGGCAGCCTTTGCCTGCCTGTGCTCGGGTGCCAATAAGGGTGGCCCGAGTGACAGGAAGGGACTGCACGAGAAATGATGGCCTGTGAAGGATGACCCTGTGCAAGTCACACATCCCTCTGTGCAGAGCCTGTAGAAACCAGAAGGAAGTAAAACACCCCAATTATATCACACATTCTCAGCTTTGCAATTACAATGTCAGTAGCTGAATTTCACTGTAAACATCAACTGCTCTGCATGGAGGTTTTGCCTCCATCCTGTTGTAGCCCAGCTGTAATTCTGGGTGTTTGGACTTGAGGAATGAATGGTTCAGGCAAGCCAAGGCACGGGGCACAGGTGGTCCGAGGGTGGTGGCACAGAGCTGGGGACTTGGGAAAGGTGTCAGGAAAATGGGACCCCAGGGGGCTGTTCCCTGACACGGCTGAACGCAATTTATGTAAAACATCTTCACGTGTTTTATTCCAACTTCTGTAACCAATCCCAAATGAAAGCAATACGACCTTGCCCAAGAACATGTATTTTGGTTTGGTTCCTAATTTTAACTTCTAGATAAAACTGAAGAGATTTGGCTTTTACCATTGCTCCTCATTCCGAGCTGGCATCTGACCTCCCTGAATGAGAGCAGCCTGGCTGCTCTCCAGGAGGTTGCTGATCTGGGCCAAGCTGAAACATCTGATTATTATTACGTGGCCTTATTGACATACTGGTTAGAGCGTCCCTGAGCCCAACTGGAAGAGACAGTTTTAATATCCTCTGCAAGAGAATTTTCCAGGAATAGAGGTGTGTGTTTAGGTACAGTGTGGGCTCTGCACAGCATCCACTGGAGGCTCCCAGAGCCCTCCTGCTGGGGTGAGGCTGAGGGCAGCACGGTGGGAAGCTCTTGCTGAGGAGAGGTGCTCTGTCACACAGGACATCACCTTGGAGTGGATGTGGGCTCCTCCCGGGGTGACATGGGCAGGACAAGACCCCTGACCACCCCCCATGGCTCCTTCTGCTCCCCCACCCGTGTCACCTCTGTCCCTCGGGACGGGCTGCAGGCACCAGCAGCCTGTGCAAAATGTGAAACACAGCTCATGGTTCCAGAGATCTGAGCTGGAAATGTATTAACTTCTGCTACTCTGGTTTCCATAAGTCTGAGGGTTTCTGATGTCTCGGGACTGTTGTCATCTTGATTTATTTTCTGGGCTTGAAAGGCTTGAACTTGGATATCCATCTTTAGGTTTGTGCCTGTCTGTTCAGCACTTGCCTGAGTTGCTCTGGTATTTTATCTTCCTAGAAGATTACTCTGCTGGAGTAAACGTAAGGATGGCAGAACCCTCTGGAGGCAGTTTGGGCTGGTTTATTTTTAAAGAAAAATGTGGTAGATTTTCAAAAATGCTGCCGTGGGAAAGAAGGGAACAGTCTCTCGCTCAAGTGATCTGAGGGATGTGATCAATACCCTGTTCCCATGGTGTCCTGCTCCCACGGGAACCTGCCCTGCTGATGCTCTGGGGTGTGGGAGATCAGACACTCAAACTGAACTCGTTTATAAAAGTGTGTAGAGATCCATCCCATCCCATCTGATTTGATCTGCGGACAAGAGCAGCGCTGCTGGGCGCGGTGCCGCAGCGAGGTGGAACGGCTCCGCTGTCCCCCGTGGTTCTGCTCCCCTCTCCCTGCCCCAGCTCCGGGCAGGATCTGCAGCTGGACGTGTCCCTCTCCAGCCCCACTCAGCCCCGGCTCAGCCTCGCCACGGCCCTGCTCGCGGCACAGAAGGTTCTGGAAGCGCCGGCTCTGAGGCTGACCCAGCACGGATGAGCTGCGGCTCCGCGCTGCCAGCGCTCGCAGGGCACGTTCAAAACAGAGAGCTTTGGACCTGGTTTGGGTTTTTTGCAACTGTCAGATTTGTTTTAATCCCCTTCTTCTTTGACCAATGACGACTGTAGAAAAAAAATTATTTCCTTGTCTGTTCTTCCCCCATCTGTTTGATGCTGCTCCAGTACCGAGTGATTCAGACAGCTCAGGCTGAGAGAGAGGAGAGCCAGATCTCCCTTCTTGTGTTTGCAAAAGCATTTCGGGGTCAGTTCTTCAACTTTGCAAAAATGCAGCTCAGGAACATTCTGGGGTTTCTTGTGCCAGGAGAGCTTTGTGGCAGTCACTTCAGAGAGCTGGGGGAACTTTGCTCTGAGATAAATCACCACCACCACTTTGACAGCAAATATCCATCTTCAGCCCCGAGCACTTAATGGCCATGAGCTAATCTTCTTCATAAATACCAGTTCCAATTTTGCATCAAACAGGTGGAATGTCAAATGGTGAGTGTTGGCCAGCTGAAATTAGTTTGATCTTGATCAGAACTACAGTGGGAGCTCTGGCTCTGAGGGCAAACACAAAGATTAAGTGTCACCCTGCAGAAGAATGATGGATTTGCTGCAGGGGAAGAAAGAAACCAAACTCCTTATTTCCAAGACCCCTCATTGGAATTATTCCAAGCAGACTTTGCCTGCTTTGCCTGCGCAGGTTCTGAGCACTTGAAGCAGAGATGTGAACTTTAGACAGACAATTCTCCCAACAGAGAGGGACTCGCAGCTCCAGGGAAGGCAATCGGTGCCCCACTCCTCATGCCCAGCCCGGTGGCGTTGGCTCCGTGGGCACAGGCCCGGCAGGGACTGTCCAGCACTGGCAGGGTGGTCAGTCCCCACCTCTGCTCGCCACACCGGCAGGAGGGAGACAGAATTCCCTCCTGCCTGCCCTTGGCTCGTGCCTCAGTTTCCCAGCAGCAGCAGCACCACGGGGCAGTTCTGTTGGCTCCAACCCGAGCCCAGGAAGGCGCAGAGGATTCCCTGCCCACGGTGCCCATGGTGGATCATCCCGAGGGCTGTGCTGGGCACAGACAGCTCTGCCATGGGCTGTGGGCACGGGGACAGCACTGCTGCTGCAGGGACACCAATTCCCCGTGCCAGCGCTCCGTTCCCCTCCTGCCTGAGTCAGAGTGTGTCAGCAGCTGCTGAGGTGCTGTGACTGCTCCAGCTCAGCCTCAGCTCTACGCCATTACATTTTTTATATCCTTTCCCCCAGTTCGCTGTGAACTCCTCCAAAATTAACCAGCATTGTGTTTCCTGGCCTTTTACCAGCTATTAGAGTGGCTTTTTTTGGTTGCTAAAAAAGAGTTTCGCGCTTCCCAAACATCATCACGTACTAGAAGGATAAAGGAAGGCGCAGACTGTGCTAGGGGGACTTCATAGGCTGATTTCTGTGTACCAATGAATGGCTTTGAATCGAGCTGTAATTGAGCAGTGACTAACACTGAGCGCAGAGATTTCTTCTCTTATTTAGATCTCATGCATCACTTTTATAATAGTGCTGAATAATATTACCAGTACTGTATTGTGGCTTCTCCGAGGATTTCAGTTTGTTTGTTCAAACTGCTGCACCAATCTGTAGGGGCTCTGAGGAAGGCAGAATGGCCTGGGAGACACAGGATTCAAACCAGGATTAGGCAATGTAAGGGAGAGTGGGCAGGGACAGCGGGACAGAGGGACAGAAGGACAGTGGGACAGTGGGACACAGGGACACAGGGACAGAGGGACACAGGGACACAGGGACAGTGGGACAGAGGGACACAGGGACAGCGGGACACAGGGACAGTGGGACGCAGGGACACAGGGACAGCAGGCTGTTGCCTGAACAGGCAGCTGTACTCCCCTTGCCTGCCTGCTGTGCCCAGGTGTGCCCCCCGGAGCCCTGAGCAGGGAAGGGGAGCAGGGGAGGGGACAAAGCCATCGCCAGGCACGGGCACTGCTCCCTGCTCGTGCATCCCTCAGCCGTAGGATGGAGGAGGGGAGTGGGCACTGCCGCTCACCATCAGAGCTTCGGAGCCCTCCCCCAGCAGAGCGAGGGGCTCTCGGCTCCTGCAGATGCGTTGTTTATAAATACGTGCTGTACTTAGGAAAGTGCCGTTCAATTTACCAGTAACGCTGGATTTATTTTTCCCAGTTGTCTCCAGTCACCAAGTCAGAGCTCTGCAGCACATTGGCTGCCTGCAATGGTTTCTCAGGAAACTGGCAATTAAGGAGCAGGAAAAACGTCTGTGAGTCACAGATACTTATAAACAAGCGGAGGGGATTGACTGGGCTGCAGCAGGAGCCACCAGACAGTGCCAGGGCCCTGTCCCCAGCGCTGGCGCTGCCATGGCAGGGCTCAGGAAATGGCAGCACCGCTGGCATCACCAGGGGCTCCAAGGAGTGGCTGCTCCAGCGGTGCCGTTTTGGGGTTAATCAGCTGTGTTTTGGTCCATCTGCAGTGCTGGTGTGGTGATTGTCACCAGCAGCACTCTGTGCGTGCCCTGCGCAGCCCTCGGGGCCCGTGTGTGTGTCCTGCCCTGCAGCTGCAGCAGGGCACAGCTGGCTCCTGCTGTCCCACAGCCTCGGGGGAGGCCACAGAAGGACATTTGGGGTGCCTTGGCCATGAGGCTGTGTCTGTGTGAGCTCAGAGGGCTCCCTTGGCCCTGCACAGCCCAGGAGGAGCAGCGCTGGCAGGGCTGGGCTGCGCTCTTGGCACTGCCCCATGGCGCTGGCACACCTGGGCAGGAGCATTTGGCAAGGGAGGTGTCCTCAGAAACCTCATCCCCCTCCTCTCTCCCAAGCCTTGGACCCCTCATGGCTCAGTAGTCACAGCTTTATTTTTGGGGGGCGGTCTGAGGGTGCTCTGTGCTACTGCAGTCCTGTCTGTGGGTGCCACCCCAGCACCCCCAGCCTCCTCCCACCCGAGGGAGACCCATCCCTGCTCCAGCCACACTGCTCCTCCTTCCACCCTCGCTCCTGCTCTGCCCAGGGCAGCGAGGGCACGAGCAAAGCCTCTCAGAGCTACCTGAACTAACAAACCAAACAGGAGAGATAAAAAATGTGTTCAAGACCTGTGCAGAGCCTGCAAGGGACACGGGGGGGACAGGGCTCAGCATGAGCAGCCCCACCCACTGGGCTGGCCACCAGCACCTGCTGGGGACGGCCACCAGGCCCATTGGGGTGGCCAACAGACCTGTTCGGGTGGCCACCAGGCCCATCAGGGTGGCCACCAGACCCATCAGGGTGGCCACCAGGCCCATCGGGGTGGCCACCAGGCCCATCGGGGTGGCCACCAGGCCCATCGGGGTGGCCACCAGGCCCATCGGGATAGCCACCAGGCCCATCGGGATAGCCACCAGGCCCATGGGGGTGGCCAGCATGCCCATCAGGGTGGCCACCAGGCCCATCGGGGTGGCCAGCATGCCCATCGGGGTGGCCACCAGACCCATCGGGGTGGCCACCGGCACCTCTGGGTGCTCTGCTGGGACAATGGGACCCTGCGTGCGGTGAGGCCCTGCAGAGGGTGAGACAGGAAACAGCAACGGCTTCTCAACAGCTCTTTTTCTATTTATTCCATATCCATTGGAAAAGCGATTCCGTCCTGAAATAATTCCTCTGCTGTCATATGGGGAGTTGATGATAGAACCAGAAATAGCTTCCCCCACTGGTAATGCCTCGTGGTGTGCTGCTCTGAGCAGTGTTACAGACACAGACCTGCTCTCTTTTCCTGTCTTTTATCCCCCAGTTCAACAGAAATATTCAGAAATTTTGGAAAATTTCTTCTTTTTATTCTGAACCTGTCTTGCAGTGCCGCACAAAACTTAACTCCTGTCAGCGTTCCCATTATTGGCTTCGTACATTCTGACGTACATTAGTCTGGAATATAAAAATCTTATTTCATATTAAAGCTAATCCAGAATTTTGATTTAATAAATTGGATCATGCTCAAAAAAATCAGAGTGAAATATCAGCTTGTTAAGTTTCATATCACCAGCTCTCTGATAGGTATAATGTGGCAGTTTCTGGTGAATAAATTATCAAAAAGTTTTATGTGCTGTGTCTAATCTCAATTTCCATCAGATAGAAATTACCACCTACCTCCCAAAGGATGGATTTTTTCTTATTATTCTTCTGTACAACTGCGAAATTAATTATGCTGTTTGGGGTGGGAGTTTATGAAAAAGACACAGAGGTGGTTCTCAGGGAATTATCTTATTAATGTTACTTCAGCCGTCCAAATAAACATGAGGGGTTCACTTGAGAGGGAGGCAGAGTCATCAGATGCTTTGATTCAATGGATCAACTCTGTCCCACTTCAAAGTCTCATCTTCATTATTTGGCACCAGCTCTCAGCTTTATCAGTTTTTTAAACGCCCTCTTCTGCTCAGCACTTTGGAGATTTTCCTGAGCGGGTTGTTTTTTCCACTGGCCCTTGTTGAGCTGCATCATTATTCCACGTCTTAACGGCACTCTAATCTTCCTCCTAATTACATGTAATGAGTATTTTGGAGTCGACAGAAGTACATCAAGGCATAATAATAAAGAAAATTACTAAATTGAGTCTTCCAATTACATTCTATTAGCTCAGATGGTTGGCATCTAGTAGAAATAAAAATAGGCATTATTAAAATCCTTCAATTTTCCCTTGGTATTTTATCCCAACCCCACATGGTGCTTCCACAGTCACATCAACAGCAGGTTCTCTGCCCAAGCCAAAGCTCTGCAGACTCAGAGCAGAGCACTTCACAGTCCTGGCTGGGCTGGAAAAGCCAAAGCTGCCCTGGGAGCAGCTTCATCCCTCAGCTGGGGAGCTCTGGATCCCTTGAATACCCCATAATGTGTGAGGGTGCCATAAATGGTGACCCTCAGAACAGGAGGAGTGAGGGCACTCAGCCCTTCTTAGGATGAGCACCGCTTACTTTCCGTGGCTTAGTGAAAGGAAGCAAATTTTGGTCATTCTCTGACTGAAGGGTGGAGGCTTTGCTCTTGTTTTCTTACCACATATCATATTATTTATGGCCTCTGTCCACAGTGCAGATTTAGTATGAATATAGGAAAGGTCTTAATTATTGCAGCTCTTCTTCCATCCACTAAATCCTTCTGAGTTTTCTCACCTGGTGATGGAGCCGTGGGTCAGTGCAGAGTGAGCACCGCCGCATCCACCGCTGGGAGCTGGACAAGCTCTGCAGGATATCCATCCCCTATCCTGATCTGATGTCAAACCCGAGCCACAGCATTTGCACCCAGACTCTCTCAGGGTCAGTGGTTTGTGCTGAAGCTCCTCTGGCTTTGAATCTAAATGCAAATGTATTTCCTAGGGTCCATGTCACCCACAGGGTTACCTCGTCCTCGCCTTTCCCACAGCCTTCTGCTTCTCCTCATGTGCAGCCTGCTACAAAGGGGTTGAAATTTTGGGAAAGCCCCTCCCAGCAGAGAGCGAACAGCTAGAGAAGAAGATATAAATATTTGATCGTGTCCATAAGTCTCTTCGTGCCTTCAGGACAGCCTCAGAGGCTCATCCCCTCCCAGCCGGAGGGAAGTCCTGCAGCGCTGCTTTCGCTGCTCCCCTCAGCCTGGCCTCAGCCACGGCTTGGAACGGATTTGTTAAACTCAGAATTAAACACAGGTCAGGACGCAGCTCTCTCCTGTATTTTGGTACTGCAAACCAGCAGACACGGCGAGGTCTGAGCCCCTGAGCAGCCTGCACTGCTCCCAGCGGAGCTGGCAGATGAGCAGCGGAGCCCACGTTGTTCTCCAGCTGTTCGCTCGCTCTTCCCCACCAGGCGCCATGTACTGTGCTTCCCATCGCTCAGCAGTGCCATCCGCGACTTTGAGACTCATCCCAGCAACCTTCAGACGTCTGGAAAGTCATTTCCCACACGCAAGGCTGAAGGAACACGTTGGGTTGGAGGTGCTCCCTCGTGGAGTGCCATTTGGAAGCAGCAGCGTGATCAGACTGAGGGATTGCCCATTAGCTGCTCGAGTGGTGCAAATGAAACCTGTGAACAGCTCGCTGTTCCTCCCGGACAAACGGCCCCGCTGTGGCTCAACCCAGCTAATCTTTCCTAAAGACAATTATAGGATGCAAATATTTATAAATCACCCTTTTATTTTCTGCCCGTTTGATATGTTAAACACAGCCTCTGTGTTTCCAGTGAGGCGTGAACAAGCTCTGCCCCTTCTCCATCATCGCTGAGCAGGGCACAGACAGAGGCTGTGCTCCTGGGGCCTCAGGTGTGCCCTGGGCTGCTGGGGAGCACATTCCCCATCCCCACATCCCATCCTGCTCAGGCTCTGGGATGGGGCTGCAGTCCCCTGCCTTTCGGTGGAGCAGGATGATGTCCTCCTAAAATTTGCAGTGATGCACTAGGAATAGTGCACTGACAAAAAAAAGAACAAAGGTCCCTTCAAAGCTCCAGGTGTTGAACTGCAATGAAAACAAAGTCGTTTGCCAGTTTCCAGTGTCACCAGTGCCATCCCACCCCGCTCTGCCCAGCCAGCACTGACACAGTCCCCCAGCCCCTTTTGCTGCAGTTTCAGCCCCCTCTCACCCCAGGCTGTCATTGGCCTTACGGGATGAGGTGGCTTTGCCTCTCCCACCTCCGCAGGGCAGAAGCAGTGAAATGTTGCATTTGTGGTGATTGTCAGGAAAATGGGAGTTGGGGGCAGAAGCCAGAACTGCGCTGGAGGTGCGTGAATCTGCTGCTGCAGAAGCCCACGGCCCCAGCTGAGAGACCCCAAAGCCATCCCGTGGCCTTTGGCAGTGACCGTCCCCTCCCTTTCCCCCAGCCCAGGGAATCGCCAGCTCCCAGCGCCTCGGGGCCGCAGCCAGCCCAGCCCTGCCGCGGGCTTGGCGCTGGCCACATCAGACACGCCGTGATTGAGAGAGCCTGTCCCAAGTAATGGCTCCAGCAGAAGAAAAGCGCCGGTGGAAATTGCTGCTGTCACTTCTGCTTCCTGTTTATGAGGCAGGATTGGGTTACACAGATGTCAGCGGTGGCACCGCGAACGTCGCATCTGCACTGGCTCCAGGTACGGAGAAAATAAGGGAACATGAGCTCTCAAATCACATTTCGGTGCCAATATCTTCCTTAGCAATAAGCAAAAGAAGAAAAACAATTTCAGGAAAAGGCAGTATATAAGGCACGGTCGCTACTGAGGCAGAACAATTATTGCTGCTATAAAGGAACCTGTGATGCATCATCTGCTCCTTAACAACTCCGGCGAGAGAAGGAGGGTTATCGAGGGACTCAGGGGGCGAATCTCTAACCCCAATCTTTAATAAAGAGCTGGAGAGAAATCAGGAAATTATACACTTGTAGGGTTGATCTCAATGGTAAATGCGAGTCTACAGAATTAATAAAGGATGAGGTCACCCAACAGCTGGAGGAGTTCACGTTGGTTTGAAAAAAATACTCCAGATGGCTTTTCTAATTTATTTTTTAAAGGAATAAGGCCTTACCTGACAAATCTGTAAGAATGTTCCCAGCAGCTGAGAGTGGAAACAAGGTGAGATGGGCAGTGACAGCACCTGGATGCAAACAGGACTTGATATTCCTACAGGCAAAGGGCTGAAGGGCATCGCCCTGGGAGGGGACACAGCTCAGAGCCAAAGGGAACTGCCAGGGAGGTTTAACCTTGAGCCCTGCCAGGGAGGTTTAACCAGCCTCGTTCCAGCACAGACAAACGCAGAAAAAACGTGGCTTGGGCTGAGCTCAATGCTCCGGGCACGTTTGAGGAGCAGTGAGACCCCGAGGGGCTGTGGGCTGCTCTGGGGGCTGCTGCTCAGCCCTGAGATGGTGTTTGGGGCACTTTAGAGGGGCACAGGGCTGGGCTGGTGTTTGGAATCAGGAATGGAGGGCTTGGCACAGACAGGAGGCTGCCTGGGACCCGCCTGGAGCCCTCAAAGTCACTGCTTAGTTCGGAAAATGGAGAGAAATAGATGAAATAGAAGGTGCCTGACCACGTGGTTTCACTCCCTGAGATATCCCATAGGATATTCAACAAGGAAAGAGAAATCTCAGCATGTGCAGGAACCGGATCTGCCCCATGGGAGAAGCCAGACCGAGAGGAGAGCTTTGCCCTGGGGACCTGGGTCTAAACAGGGACAGTGCAGCCAGCTTGGAAATGGTTTGTCAGCAAGGTGCACCTCTGTTCTCCAGCCTGACAGTGACCGCATTTAGCCTAGGGATGGCCAGCTTGGGAGATTTCATCAGGAATTTCATGGCACTGTTTTCCTTAGCTGACAAGACTTTCCTCAGCTCCATTGCCAAGACTCATACAATACAGGAATTTATTTTGGTTTTACTACAGTGTGTCATTTCAACCTATTACTTCAGCCCCTAAATTGCAGTCAAGCCCTTGTGCCTGGGAAATGCAACAGAGAAGAACCTGCGGCAGGTTTTCCCAGCTGGGTGGTCTGTCCCTCAGCCCCCCAGCCCTGCAGCCCCAGCCGAGCTCCCACATTTTCCACAGAGAACTTCTGGTGAACTTTTAGCGCTGAGCTAATCCTGAGCCCATGTGAGCAAGCTCTGTGGATAAGAATGAGGTTTTACAAACCAGGGATTCTCTCACAGAGGTTTCCTGGCCTTTCTCTGCTCAAGGACCATCTGAATATTCAGGGGAAAGAAAGTGGGTCACCCTCAGCCTCCTTCTTGCTCAGCTATTGAAAGAGATGTGATAAGTAAATAAACATTTCAGCATTCGGTGAACACGATGTTTCTGTGCTGAGGAATCCTGTGCTAACTGCAGAGGCTGTAATTAGTCACCAAGAACAGTGGCAGCCACACCTGACCTTGCCCTGTGCAGGCCCTGCCATGCTTCTGCCCACCCAACTCTGCTGCTTTTGGGAAAAAAGCGTTGTTTTTCATCTGGTTTCTAATGCTTTATTAACTTCGTCATCACACTGATGTTTGGGGAATGGACTTTATCCTCTGGGTTAGCTCAGCTGTTTGTCTGACTCTCTGGGTTGGTTCTGAGCCACAATCCCACACACTGATGGATTTCCTGGGACCAAGACATTTACCAATATATTTACTGATTTATTAACTGCATATTGGTGAATATTCAAACTGATTAGCTGGGAACTCCTGCTGGGCTCTTTCTCAGCTCCAGAGTGCTCGAGGTGTGCATGGGGAGCAGCCAGAGCTGGGAACCCCAGCCCAGGATCCCCCCCAGGCTTGGGACACCTCTGGGTCTCCTTGTGAGCCTTCCTGGCCAAGAGTTCAGACCATGTCCCTGTTATGATTTGTAATCAAAACCATAATTTTAGTCTTTGTTCTTGTCCTCTGCTCCTCGTGCCTGATAATGGATACATGGGGGGGGAGAAAACCTCAACATTTGACTAACCACAGATATTTCAAATCAGGACAACTTTGAAGCTTATACAAAGAAACTTATTTAAGGTTTTTATCATTTTCTTTTCCATTAAAATGCTGACACACAGGTGCATGTCTAAGTCCACCCATGGTCATCTTTCATGTCTTGGCCCTTTTTTGGTTTTCCTTTTATTTTTACCCTTGCTTATATTCTTTCTCTCCTTCATTAAATCGTGACAATTCAAACCACCTCTTCTTTTAATTCATTGCCAGGTCAGTAAATCACAATACACACTTTTTAAAGTTAGGCTGCAACGTGCATGGCCATAAACAGCCAATAAATAAATTTGTTGGCATCTAAAGGTGTCCTCTCCCAACAGACTTTCTTACAGTCATTTCCTAATTTTACTGCTGACTGACTTACCAAAGTCGTTCTTTCTGTCCTTAGGAGAAAAAGAAAAATTACCAAAGAGTCATTTATTTCCAGTGGCATCATCTATTTCTGCTAAATCAGTAGCAGGTCACGTTGGCTCAGGAAGAGCTCTCCTTATCCTTCCAGTCAAAATGAGCCCTGGCTATGAAAAGCAGCATCGTTACCGTGTGATTTGGGAATGTTGTTAAAAATAAATAGGGATCAGGGAGAGGTTGGGCCGGAGATGTGGCTCATCCCTCTTCGTGTGGCTGCAATGCCTTTTTATCCACCATTCTTGAGAAGATGGAACAAGTCAGGAATTATTACAGTAATGTCCCTGTCACTCTGAATAAAACATGAACAAAATTAGTTACTCTTCCCTCAGATTGAAGCAATTATTTCATGTCTCCTTGCACGAGGCCATGTGTAACCGATTTCCAGGCGCTGCAGACAGGGCCGTAAAGGATGGAGAAATAACAGCTGGGACTAATTGGAATTATGGTCGACTTGATTCACTCCATTTATTTATTTATTTGTGTGTGTGCAGGGAGAGCAGGGAAGTTTTCCTCAGTATGCAGAATATTTAAAGGGAAAAGAGCCGTGGCAAGTCTGCTGGTGAGCTAGGCTGGTTTAATTAACCTTTCCACAGGAAGCCGTTCCATTCCCCAGCTTATCACCTCATTAACACTTCCCCTGTGCCATATCTGTCCTCCCCAGCCCGTGACACCGCGCTGGCACGGCACACTTGTCCCACACGCTGGATGGGGCACACGTGTCAGCCCTGGTGCCTCAGCCTGGCACCGCGGGGCTGCGTGCAGGGAAAGCTGTTCCTTGGGAGCTGCGGCTCCTGCACTCGTTCATCTGCATCTAACTATCCATGGGCAAAGGAGGCAGCTCTGAGAATATCCAGGCAGCTCAGGCTGGACATTCCAGCAGCCTTGGGGCAACCCAGAGCCCAAAGGGGCTTTGGGGGGACTGGGGGGAACCTGCGCCCAAGGGAGCTCGGGAGAGAGCGCAAATGGCTGAGGAGCTTGTGCAAAACACCCCAACCCCAGCACATTTCTCACCCTGTTTTGGCTCTGACCAAGCGCTGTTTTCAGCCCAAACCCTTTTCTGTCTGCAGCCCCCAGCGCAGGGCACCTGGGATCCACTCTGCGCTCTGCCCACGCCTTGGCTGCGCGGCCGTCTCGGTGCGAGCTGCCATGGCTGGGATGGCTGCAAACCAATCCCCACCGTCTGAAAACAGAAAAATGATACTCGGCAGCACTGGGGGCGTGCAGAGGTTGAATGTTTGCAGGATGTTTTGGAAATGCTGTCGCCTGCTCGTTAAAGGTGGGTACAAAAGCCACTGAGGCCATTGGGAGCGGAGCACAGGCTCATTTCGGGACAGTGTGGGTTAATGTGGTGGTTTTTCTGCCCTACTTTTTTTTTTTTTTAAGATGTGGCAGCATGCTGCTGAGAATGTGCAACTCAGGGCGTTGGAAAGAATCCTGTGAGTTGCAGTGAATAAATGTAGAGCAGGGAGTATAAAATATTTGTGTTTTTTAATATTTATTCATAGATTAAAAAGTCAATATGGTGACTGAGATGAATGCTAAAAACTTTAATTAAAACCAAAACAACAATGCTCTCTTTCAGTTGCCGTAGCAGCAGAGAAAATGTAGGTAAACATCCTTCTCTCTGAAAAATGATCTTGTTCCTAGCAAAGCCCACCACCTCCCTTTCCCAATAGGAATGTATCATCCTGCTGAAGTGAACCATGAAACGACACCGTGCAAAGTCCTCGGAAGTCAAAGTGAGTCTTTTTGCTGATCTTGCTGGATGCCGGATCAGGAGGTGGAAAATTATCTCATTTCATTAATTAGTTGGGAGAAAATTAATCATCTTCTGATGCATGAAATGTTTAATGCTGATTTCCCCTCTCCTGAGCAGTGTGCTCCAGGGCTTGGGGAGCCGTGGCTCCCGTGAGGCCATGCTCGACTCAGCCTTTGCCAGGGGACCGAGGGTTGGGACCCGACCTCGGCCTGCAAAGATCAGAATTTCCAACCTCGCCGTGTTCCATGAGCCAGGGGAACCAGGGTGCACCGAATCCTTCTTGCAGAAAACACATTTCACCAAATTATAACACCATGAATATTAATAACACATTGCAAGAGGAGGAGAAGCACTGAGCATCCTCTGCTCCTTTGGGTTCCATTGCTGGGGGGCTTATCCCACCCTGGAACTGCCCATGTCCTTCTCCCGCCACGGTGCAGGGATCAGGGGCATGAGGGGATGGAAGGATGGATGGATGGAGGAAGGGATGGATGGATGGATGGATGGATGGATGATGGATGGAGGGATGGATGATGGATGGATGGATGATGGATGGATGGATGGATGGATGGATGGATGGATGATTGATGGATGGATGATGGATGGATGGATGGATGGATGATTGATGGATGGATGATGGATGGATGGATGGATGGATGATTGATGGATGGATGAATGATGGATGGATGATGGATGATGGATGGATGGATGGATGATGGATGGATGATGGATGATGGATGATGGATGGATGGATGGATGGATGGATGGATGATGGATGGATGATGGATGATGGATGGATGGATGATGGATGGAGGGATGGATGGATGATGGATGGATGGATGATGGATGGATGGATGGATGATGGATGGATGGATGATGGATGGATGGATGGATGATGGATGATGGATGGATGGATGGATGATGGATGGATGATGGACGGATGATGGATGGATGATGGATGGAGGGATGATGGATGGATGGATGGATGAAGGAAGGGAGGGATGGAGGAAGGGATGGATGGTGCCTCTGGCTGCCCCTCTCCCACCTGTCCCCACTTTGGACACTTCCAAGGATGGGAATCCACGGTTTCTCTGGGCAGCCTCTGCCAGTATTCAAAACAGAAACTCCACTAAAACTTTTATGAGCCTGTCCAGTGTCTTCAGGCCTGGCATGGGCATGGCGAGCCCTCCCCACCCCCGAGGGTGCACAGAGTAACTCACACCTGGATTTAAAGATGCTTTATTAGCTGTGGAAGAGACCTGAGCTCCTGGATGTCAGAATTAGAAACCATTACTGCAGAGTTTTAGAAAAATCAACTCAACCTTGACTGTTCATAAACATGGCCTGACATTTCCCTCACTGCCTGTACACAGTGGGCAGGTTTTTAAAGAGTCCAACCCTATATAAAGGCTCACTGTTTTGGAAAATAATTTACATTGGTTTCTTTCCCAAATACATCAATTACAACCTCAATAAGAGCACACGGTGTTTGCATTTCCACTTCCAACCACGTGTTCCTGTGAGAGTGCACTGGAATAGCTGGAGCACTTCATTCCATCTGCAGACCTTGGTGTTCCCAGGCCCACTGGGCCTTCCTTATGGAAAAATCACAGTTTCAAAATCAGTTTTCCTTTCCCAGAGGAGAAAACACAAATAAAAGAGTTTATATAATGCTAATGTCACCCAGGATGTTGGCAACCAGAATAGAATAACAGAGTCATGGAATGGTTTGGGTTGGGAGGGACCTTAATGATCATCCAGTGCCACCCCAGCCATGGGCAGGGACACCTCCCACTGTCCCAGGCTGCTCCAAGCCCTGCCCAGCCTGGCCTGGGACACTGCCAGGGATCCAGGGGCAGCCACAGCTGCTCTGGGCAATATATAATATGATATGATATGATATGATATGATATGATATGATATGATATGATATGATATGATATGATATGATATGATATGATATGATATGATATGATATGATATGATATGATATGATATGATATGATATGATATGATATGATATGATATGATATGATATGATATGATATGATATGATATGATATGATATGATATGATATGATATGATATGATATGATATGATATGATATGATATGATATGATATGATATGATATGATATGATATGATATGATATGATATGATATGATATGATATGATATGATATGATATGATATGATATGATATGATATGATATGATATGATATGATATGATATGATATGATATGATATGATATGATATGATATGATATGATATGATATGATATGATATGATATGATATGATATGATATGATATGATATGATATGATATGATATGATATGATATGATATGATATGATATGATATGATATGATATGATATGATATGATATGATATGATATGATATGATATAATATGATATGATATGATATGATATGATATGATATGATATGATATGATATGATATGATATGATATGATATGATATGATATAACATAATATAACATAACATAACATAACATAACATAACATAACATAACATAACATAATATAAATAATATAATAATAATTTGGCTTTACATTGCATTACGTATCAGCAGGTGAAACACCTATTTGCTCATTTTACCTCCAAGTCATGAAGAAATGAGCACTTAATTTACTTTCTTCATTTACTTGTCAGCTCTATTCATTATAGATGCACATTTTCTAAGTTAAGTATCCAGATTTCATGTCTATATTATAATTAGGACTGGAAAAATGTAATGGGTGCAGGTATCATTTAGCATTCCTACTCAAATTACTCCTATTTTCAGGCAGTTGCTCAGGAGGGGCGTTTCCAGGAGGATCCAAGTTGGTGCCTTTTCCTGCATACCTCGTAACGATGCTAAAAATTTGGCCTTTTCCATGTACAACAGAAACCTGGGGGCTAAAGCAAAAAGCCAACCCTGAGAGCCCAGGGCTGTGTCCTGCTCTGTGAAACAGGAGGGGCTGAGGGTGGTGGTGTGTGGAGCTGTGACCACAAGGACCCCAAATAGTCATGGGGGAGGTGGCAGTGGATGTCATGGAGGTGGCAGTGTGCAGGTGGAGGTGGCACTGTGGGGGTGGCACTGAAGAGGTGGCACTGCAGAGGTGGCAGTGTGAAGGTGACATTGCAGAGGTGGCACTGTGGGGGTGGCAGAGTGAAGGTGGCAGTGTGGAGGTGGCACTGCAGAGGTGACAGTGTGGGGGTGGCACTGAGGGGTGGCACTGCAGAAGTGGCAGTATGAAGGCAGCATTACAGAGGTGACACTGGGGAGGTGGCACTGCAGGGTGGCACTGTGGGGTGGCAGCCCTCCGGCCACGCTCGGCTCTCCCTGGTGGCTGTGCACTGGGACACTGT
>VZRL01006297.1:14664-29686 GCA_013397895.1 Origma solitaria | reverse complement strand
GTTTTGTTTACTGTTTTTTACCTTGTTCACTGTTTTTTTGTTACTGATTGTTTACCTCATTATAGATACTAGTAAAAAACTCTTATTCCTTTTCCCATACCTTTGCCTGAGAGCCCTTGATTCTAAAGTTATAATAATTCGGAGGGGAGGGGGTTCACATTCTCTGTTCTAAGGAAGGTTCCCACCTTCCTTAGCAGACACCTGTCTATCAAACGAAGACAATCACATTGATGCCTAAAACAGGCTACCTGTAACAGATGCCAAGACAAGTTAGGAGAGTGAAAAGCGGACAAATTTATTACAGGCCTTTATGGTACCTTCAGGGCAAACGAAGCCCCCCCGTGAGGCTGCACCCAAAATGGATGAGGGGTCACGAGCTCCTCACCTTTAATAAGTTCTGTCATATTAGTGTATTGGCCCTTAATTCTCCAATCGCACCCTTAAGTGATGATGTTAACCACCCCAGCCCCACTCCCCCCAGCTCACTGTTGTTCATATATTTTTGGGCTCTAGGGCAATGAATGTGTCCTTGGATTTCCATTCAGAGGAATTGTTTTGGCTAAAGGTGCTGGGAACAGAAGTTTTAGCATTTTATAAGAAGCACAGAACCACACCAAAGCTACAGATACATGGAGAATAAAAACTAGAAATTTTTAGGCATCAGCATCTGCTGTCCTTGTCCTATGCGCATAGTAACCACACTGAAGACAGTGTCAATCCACACACAATTAAGACATCTCTATTTGCAACTCTTCTACCTTGTAAATAGGAAATTAATATAAATAAATGAAAAATATGGCCACAAAGACTCATCTTACATTCTTCTTTGTAAGTTTTGAGATGCAATTCATATGTTCAAGGAAAATGTATGCATTCGTATTTCCTACATAAACATGAACAAACTACAAAAAGAACAAAAGAACAAACTCGTGGGTACCTCCCAGACAAACTGTATTTTTTCAGTTCAAAGATATAAACCCTCAGATTTAGGGGGAAGTACTTGGCTGATGCAAGTCAGGTGTGATGGCTTGGAATCCTCCCTCTATAAATCATACCTTCTGGCTGGGGCTCACTTCTGCTTGAAGAAAGGGACTACAGAATCTGCTGCCTCTTACCCTGGACTCTGTCAGTCACTGCCAAACACAACCCTGATGTGCTTTTTCAGGCAGCAGCTACAGTTTTAACAAGATGAAAGAAAAGCACTGACTTACCAGCACACTTCCACCAGCCTTCGGCTGTCTAGCCAGGCTCACACCCATCCATTCATCATCTCTGTCTTCCTTACAAGTCTTTCCACAGAGCATGCCCCGAGAATTGCCTGCAGAATAAAAGGGAAAGGCAACAAGGCAAGGAGACAGGAGTTTTAAATACCTACCAAAGAATACTGATAAGACAAGAGATTGCACATCAAACATCTGACAATGCTTTTCTCTCCCCTTGCATTCTGATTATTAATTCTTGGATGCATTAACTGGGACAATGTTGTCAGTCTTAAGTGACACCACACACATACACAGCTGAGGACAGACCATGTCTCCAACAGCCAGCAGCTACTACACTATGTCCACAGCTCTACTTAAATGAACCACCAAACCATCAAGTCAATGGGAGAGGCATCAGATTGCCTCCTGAATGCAATCTTGAAAATGAGATCAGGGACAGTTAAAAAAAATGAGGCTGACATCTTCAGTCCTGTCAGGCAGCATTCATGAATCCATGACAATTTACAATTTGGCAGCAGGACAAACCACTTAGCCAAAACACTGTTGTAACACATGTAAGCTTCATAAACAGAAATTCTACTTAGTATAAGTATGAGAAGATGAACAATATTAATATGACTTTTTTTACAGGCAGAGAAAGCAACATGTCACCAAGAAAACCAAAATATTAAAAGGCTTCAATCTTTACCATCATTATCCAGCACGAAGTTTTAGATCAGAATTTTACTTCAGGCCACTACCTCCCCTGCTTCAGACAGTGGGATGTTATTTTGTAAAGCTGAAGAGAATATGATGCTTTTGCTACTAGTGTTCAAAATCTATCAGGAAAGGCTGATGGGTCCCTCTCAATATTTTGGGGCCAATTTGAAGTTGGCAGGAGGATTGTTAGTTGGCCATGTGGTTTGGATTTTTTTGGTTGCCTCCTGCTGTCCCAAAACATCATAACTACCCACCTCTCCCCATATCCAGTTCCGTGCATCTTCTGTCAGGGTTGGTATGGATTCGACATTTAAACACTGCTCCTGGGGACTGAACAGAGGTGCTGTATTTAGATTCTGCCTTGGGAGCACCAACCAAGACCCTGGAAACCAAAACCAAAGCAACAAGTGATTAATTTCAGGAGGAAAGAAAAAAACTAACAAACACAATGAAGGCTTATATTGCCTGAGCTTCCTCAGCAAAAGCACTCTTCTCAACAACCTTGTAAAACAATAACACTGATTCACAAACTGAAAACACCACACACAATAAAGGCATTTTTCCACAGTGAAGGCACAAATATTTTCAGCAAATTAAATTTCCATTAGGATTTTAACACATTTTAAGTAACACACCCTCAACACACACCTCCTGAAAGCATTTAGGAAAGCATTAGGAAGGACAACAGCATCTGCATCCATTTTTCCTCAGTTTTAGCTACATCCCTGTCAATCCAGAACTGATACACACACTCACAAGATGACAAAATCTGAACCTGCATTCTTGCCAGCCAGGCCAAGATTTGTAAGCTTGTTCAGAAAGTGGAGGCGCCCCATTTTCATAACCCTTTATATAATTACATCTTTAAAAAACAACAGCAATAAACCCAACCAACAATATATGCCAATCTCTTCCACAATATATTGCTATCAACCAACATTTGTCCTTAAGGCTGTGAAGACTTTAGCTGGACTACTTATGCCACATGAGATCTAGTGTTTCTGGGAAGCACCAATGGCCTGCTCTGACCACAGGGTTACCTTTGAAGGACAGTGAGCACTTTTTAATCACTTGTGTTAGGACCTAGTTAAGCTGTTTAGCAAGCTGGCGTCTGTCTTCTCATGCCCTAAGGGATGCTTTTTGAGGAGGATTACAGGGGAAGCACAGGTATTAAAGGAGTCCTTTCACTGCCTCCTCATTAAAGGGACAATCTTTGTCACGTAGTTGTGACCCCAGAGCTGGGCAGGTGAGGACGAGGAATGCAGCTCTGAGAAGAGCAGTGGTGAGCACCAGGTAGCTAAGTAACAGCTCTGCAATGCTATTGCACTGTAACGCATGAGAGTGCTTCTGCATGTAAAAAAAATCCTCGTTTAAATTAAGCCCAGGGCTGGAACTAAGGGCGACCATCTCTAAAAAGCTAAGGCTCCAGCAGTCTTCTGTGTGGACCCAGGCTGCTACTTGGGAGGCAGCAGCTGACCAAGGGGACACTGCTCTTGGTTCAG
Source organism: Origma solitaria (assembly GCA_013397895.1). Taxonomy (NCBI): domain Eukaryota; kingdom Metazoa; phylum Chordata; class Aves; order Passeriformes; family Acanthizidae; genus Origma; species Origma solitaria. The sequence goes on along the minus strand of VZRL01006297.1, from coordinate 26,262 downwards.
CCACTAAAGAGCTACTGGTGCAAAGTCAGTCTGTATACACAACTCTCCCATTCACAGATGGACAGCTCAGCACCAAGCCCAAAATTAATGCTTTCCCTATTTTAAACAACTTTTCCTTCACCCTCCAAGGTTTCACACCAACCACCATCCATCATCACCATCCCAGTACACACAAGGCGACCCAAGGCACAAGGTGTGTACCTGTCCAGGGTGAACCTGAGTCATCTGGAAGAGCTTCTCCTGCATCAGAGCCTGATCTATATACAACAGCAGCACATCTCCACTCCTGACACACTCCCCTGGATGCTGGATGCAACAAAATTATCCTGTGGCACTTGACACATTTACAAAAAGATGAGAAACTCCTATGTTAAGTGATCATTTTCTCTGAAGTTTTATGGGCTAACTGGTATCATTTGGAGAATTCTGATGGAATTGCACTCTTGCACTCTATAACATACATCATGTTTTCACAAGTGAGAAGAATTCATGTCCAGAATACTTACATTGCTAAACCCTACAAAGGCTGCACACTTGGGGAGCAAGTACAAAGGAGCTTGAAATAATAGCTTGTGTTGGTTTAGTTTGGCCCAGGTTTTGCTAGTGAGTAGGGTAGGGTACAAAGATGGCTCCTGTGTGTCCTGTGTGAAGGTTCTGAAAGTTTTTCACCATGTCCAGCAGAGCCAATTTCTGATGGCTCTGAAGATGATGGACGCATGGCCAAACCTGGGCGAGTCAGAGATGTTAGTTATGCCTCTGTGATAACATATATAAGAAGAAATCAAAACAATATCTTCTTTTTAGCCAGAGGAGGAGGAGGAGGTAAATATACTTGAGGGAAAACAACATGGAGGCACCAGGGTCAGTGGAGAAGGTGGGGGAGGAGGTGCTTCAGGCACCAGAGCTGAAAACCCTCTGCCAGCTGTGGTGAAGACCATGGGGGAGCAGGTGGTCCCCCTGCAGCCCATGGAGTCCAGGGGGATGCAGAGAACCCCCCACAGCCTGTGGGGAGGTGCCCATGCCAGAGGAGCAGGTAGAGGCCTGGAGGAAGCTGTGATCCAGTGGGAGTCCGAGAGACTGAGAGTTGCAAAGGTCTTGCAAGAGAGAGAAAGGCCTTGCTCCCGGGATGGAAACAGCCTGGCCTCGGCTCAGAAGTCTGCACCCTACGGACAAGAACTCGTGTTGCAGCAGATTCGGGCAGACTGCTTCTCATGAGATTGGACCCATGGCAAAGAAGTTTGCAGAGGACTGTCTTTCATGGGAGGGTCCCCACGGCTAAGTAGAGGACACTTCTCCCTAACTAATGAACTGACCAAAGAAAACCCCCATACCCTGCCCCCACCCCAGAGCTGTTTGTTGGAAGGAAAGAGGGAGGGGGGGGTGAGATGAGAAATGGTGTCTTAATAGGGAGGGGGGTGAACAGACAGACAGTGTTTGTAGCAGAAGAATTGTAGTGATGGACTGACTAAGAAAAAAAACCCCATACCCTGCCCCCACCCTGGAGCTGCTGGTTGGAAGGAGGGAGGGAGGTGAACAAAGAAATGGAATCTTAAGAGGGAATGGGGTGTCTTAAGAAGAAGAAGAAGAAACGGTGTCTTAAGAGCTTATTTTTACCTTTGCTTTATCCTCTGACTCTGTTAGGTTAATAAATCACTTTGCAACTTAAGTTTTCAACCTGTTTTTTCTTTCTCAGTGCATCCTCCCATCAATTCCTTATCTCAACTCATGAGTCCGGTGTGTTTGTTTTTTTTCTTCTCTGCACAGCTGAGGCAGGAGAGAGTAGAGAGAGCAGACATTGTAGGTGCCTGGCATTTGGCTAGGGTCAAACCACGACATAGCTCTAAATGGAAATCCCACGAGGCAGGCAGCAGATATAAAAATCAAATGCCAGCCATTTCATTTACACAGGTGATGAATGTATAATGTCCACTTATTGACATTCACAAGGTCTAGCAAAAATGTTACTAGCTTAAAGAGTTACAGGTTCAAATTGCAAAAGGGAAGACCATATTTCTATGACCTGTTATAAAAATAAGATAATGTAGATCACACTGATCTCCAGTTTTAAAGAAGTTTTGCTCTAAGCTAAGAAAAATATAATGTAGCAACTAGTGCACAAGATACCTTGGGTTGCAACATGAAAGACAAAGACAACAGAGCCTAAACTACAAGGACTTTTCATCTCTCTTTAAAAAGCCAAATGGGAAAAATTGATAACTAACAATTTGAGTACGTTACTGGCACAGACAATATTGCTGTCTTGAGCAATTACACCTTTCAGAAAGAAAATGTCCATTGCCATTTCTTCATGTGGACTGAGCAGAAGGAAGCAGCCCGTGATGTGTGCCAAAGGCAAATCTATTTTGGATTGTCCTGAATGTCCATGCATTCAAATTTGATATCTCATGTATGTCACACACTATGTCATCTTAGGATCTTGTCTCATTCTTTTGCTCCTGCACCTAGCACCCAGCAGCTGAAACCTTTGCAGAGCTCCTGCTCCATCTAGCATGATCCACACTCACCCATGCCCTAAGATGCGTACCTTCAGGGAAATGGGAGGTTTTCTGTTGGTTCACATGCTTTTTGATTGGTATTTGTCACATATCAAGTACTTTAATTTTATTCAGAGGTTTGAGACTGGAATATTTCCTTCATCAACAAAAGACTTGCTTACTCTTTCATTAGCTTCTGTATGCAATGGCTTAACTGCTGTAAGAAAGTCACCTGTTTAACTGTCATGAGACTTTTCCGTAGACCTGGATAGAAGACTCATTTCCGTCTAAATACTTTGGGATTCCTGGAGCAAAACAAACACCTGTCTTGTATCTTCTCTACATATTTAAACCACCTTTGAAATCTTTTGCAATGTGTATGAAACAGCACTGCAATCAGAGAAAGTGTTTTTCCTGTGCAACCATATCAAATCAGAAATACATTTCAAAACAAAGCCTTAGAGCCTAATACAGTCTTCTCATTGCAGTGCTGTGGAGTCTTGCCTGGCATAAACGCAGAAGATATAAATACAGCCAGCAGAAGTACAACTTTCCAACATGTTCCAAATAGTTTAACCAGCTCTTGTTTAAAATGACTGATTTTCGCAGTAGAGATTTCCAAAGCTACTATAAAACTACTTGGGCTGTCAGCAAGCAAGCCTTTTGCCAAAAGACTTACTATACAAGTAACACTCTCTGTAGAGGTTATTGATGAATGCAGGTTCTCAACACAACCAAGTTATTCTGTGGGAAGCCCCTAAAATACCAGTGAGCAGCTGCATGAAGGTATTTTGAAGGGAAAACCCCATCAAGAGAAAGAGGTTACTTTCCATGAAGAAAGGAAGAGAACCAAGAACAGGAGTGGAGTCTGAGTTTGAGGCCATTTTAGGGTCACTTTTTCTTGGTGTACAAGAAATCTGTAAGCAACAGCCTCATCCCACTGGCTCTGTGAAAAAAGTAGTGGGGTCTAAACCTAAACAGGGAGCAGTAAGTAGAAAGGCCAGAAAGAGAACTTTCTCTTCTTGCATTCATACTCACACAAACAAAGACAAACATCTTCATCCGTATTGAGAAAATTACACAGCTGCAAGGCTGGAAACCGCCCCACTGAAGGAGTTTCAGCAGCCAATTTTAATTGATGACAAGAAGCTTTCTTGGCCACAGAGAAATTCACACCTCCTTAAAATTACTTCCTGAAGAACAGTAACGATCATTTCATTAGTGATTGACCCTCAGGACAAATAGATTTGGAAATTAAGTGCTGCATTTAACAGAAAGAACAGTGAGCAAAAGTGCAGAGCTGACGGATGGCTGGAGAGATGTCAAGCACATTAAGCATCAGCCTACAGCACGTCAGCAGTGATTAGACAATCACAGTTTAAAGACTGAGGACTGTAGGTACCTCATCTCTCTGCAATGTTAAGTGGCTGGGGAAAAAAGTCTTTAAATATCCTCACATATCACAGCTCATTTCAAAAGTAATACCAGAGAAGGGTGCCCTACCATCATATCTCATTTGAGTTTCCTCCCTTTAGAAGGGTGTCTGTTACTTGCAAAAAAACCCCCAGTTACTTGAAATAAAACCCCTTGTTTCATCCGCAACATGCAGAGCAAGAAGTGGGAGGGCTGGATGATCCATGACCAATGACAGCAAACTCAGGTTCCTTGAGATTCCATGGCAGGATCCAGAGCACCACTGCTTAGATGATGCAACACAACACCCAGTCTCCGCTGGGTCAGTCTGTTCCCACACCTTTGATAAATAACAGAGAATAAAAATTTTTAGCTCCCCTAAAGTTGCTGAACAGAGCTTAAAGACTAAGCTGGCAAAAAGAAAAAAAAAAGAAAAAAGGATATAAAGATATGCACACAGGATGATAAACGTGACTGGAACCAGTGGAGAAACAGACAGAGGCCTACACTGTTTTTTTGGCAAGTTATGTAAAAAGAAGCAAAAGCACATGCCCAAAGAAAAGGTTCTAGGAAAGGTCACCTTTAATATTGAAGCATTCAGTGCATATATGACCACCAGAAATCCCTCTTAGTAAACCTCGAGAACCATTAAAAGACTTTCAGAACAAACCAGATGCACGCAAAATAGTTCTAGGAAAGTGATGTTTATGTATTAGATAAGAAACACATTTTAATGAATAAGTATGATTATGATAAACACCTTCTTGTAAAGTCTCATGACGAATGCAGAACAAGGATAGATCTACCATGTGTACCATGCAGATAAATAATGCCTGCTTTCTAATGCTTCAAACTGTGTTAAAAAGTTTATTCCAGTCGATTTTGTAATCACCTTCCTTCTGGTTGCACATAAGTATGTGACATGCTAACAACACATATCCATCAGCCCGAGACGCAGATCAGCCTTCATTGTTTCAGCAGTGGTGCAAACCAGTGAAGAGCATGGCTGAAGGAATGATGCAACAGCACAGAAACCAGACTCATTCTTTATTTTAAAACTCGCAGCAGGACACCGTGCAATGACTTCATTACTTTCTCATGCCAGATCATTTTGCCAGACAGGATAAAGTGGCCACCCTGAACTTGCTGAGAGATTTGAGGGTGTCAGCCCTCAGTGGGCATAAGGAGGCATATGGAGAGAAAATAAAATAACATCTTATTCATTTTAAAAGAGAACAATCAGAGATTTCAAATTATTAACACTTTTTCTTGGGGTATTTTTTTTTTTTAACTGGGGTCATTTCTGGGTTGTTTTTTGAGTCTTTACTCCAAGTTTGAAAATTATATCCAAAGAGAAGAAGCACTTCAACTTGTCCCTGCCCCAAATGCAACCAGCCACCTTGTTTCTTGAAAACGGCAATGATGGGTAACTGAGCAAACCTATCAAGATTTACAGCCATAAAACCCACTTGTGTTGGTTTTGCTTGGCCTTGTTTTTGGTAGAGCAGGGGCCATGAAGATGGCTTCTGTGAGAAGCTGCTAGAAGCTTCCACCATGTCCAGCAGAGCCAATCTCCGATGGCTCTGACGATGGACATGCCACTGGCCAAGGCTGGGCCAATTAGAGATGTTAATTACACCTCTGTGATAACATATTTAAGAAGAAATCAAAACAATGGGTGCATGCACTTCTTTTTAGCTAGAGGAGGAGAAGAAGGTGAGACTATGTGAGGGAAAACAACATGGAGGCACCAAGGTCAGTGGAGAAGGTGGAGGAGGAGGTGGTCCTGGTGCCAGAGCTCTATTTCTTCTGCCAGCCGTGGTGAGGACCATGGTGAAGCAGGTGGCCCCCCTGCAGTGCATGGGGTCCACAGGGGATGCAGAGATCCACCCGCGGTCCGCAGGGAAGTGCCCATGCTGGAGCGGGTGGATGCCTGGACGAGGCTGTGGTCCAGCAGGAGCCCCAGTGGAGAGAGGGGGCCCCTGTTGCCAGGCTGGAGCAGCCTGTCCTTGGAGGACTGCACAAGTGACACATGCCACAGCAGTTTTGGGAGNGAGAGACCGGCCACTAGTGAGATGAACTGATGTCGGAGAAGTTCACGGAGAACTGTCTCACATGGAAGGGACCTCACAGCGCAGCAGAGGAAGGACTTCTCTCCCTGAGCAGTGGAAGAAGATCCTGCTGATGAACTGGCCAAACCCCCCAAGTCCTGTTCCCTGTGCTGTTGTTGGGAAGGAGGAAGGGGGTGGGGGGAAGAAGGCTGTCTTTAATGGCTTATTTTACTTCTCATTATCCTCCTCTCTCTCCCTTAGTAATAAATTTACTTTGTAACTTTAAGTTGAGCCTGTTTTGCCCTTGGAGTGTTTCCTCCCAGTCCTCATCTCAACTCATGACCTCTTCATTATTTTTTTTTTGTCCTCTCCTCTGCCCAGCTGTGGCAGGGTAAAGCAACTAAACGGCTGTCCTGGGTGCCTGGCGTTTGGCCAGGGTCAAACCTCAACACCACTTAAGGAAGGAAAAGGAGACATAGTCAGAAATACAATAACCTCAGTGCACTGGTGACAAGAAACGTTTCTTGTGACAAAAAAAAGTGCAAACACAGCTCAATAAAAAACATCATTGCAACCAACTATTGCAGAAAACTTCAAAGGCACTGACTTGTTCCACTATTGTTGTGGTGGATGAACGCATATATACCACTATAATTTCTGTGCGCAGTAGCCTGACTATTCACATTTATCTGATATAAGATTTCACACCAATTATCCTCACCTCCCTTTCTTTCATTCTACATGAATATTTGGCTCATATAAATCCTGAAGANGATAAATAATGCCTGCTTTCTAATGCTTCAAACTGTGTTAAAAAGTTTATTCCAGTCGATTTTGTAATCACCTTCCTTCTGGTTGCACATAAGTATGTGACATGCTAACAACACATATCCATCAGCCCGAGACGCAGATCAGCCTTCATTGTTTCAGCAGTGGTGCAAACCAGTGAAGAGCATGGCTGAAGGAATGATGCAACAGCACAGAAACCAGACTCATTCTTTATTTTAAAACTCGCAGCAGGACACCGTGCAATGACTTCATTACTTTCTCATGCCAGATCATTTTGCCAGACAGGATAAAGTGGCCACCCTGAACTTGCTGAGAGATTTGAGGGTGTCAGCCCTCAGTGGGCATAAGGAGGCATATGGAGAGAAAATAAAATAACATCTTATTCATTTTAAAAGAGAACAATCAGAGATTTCAAATTATTAACACTTTTTCTTGGGGTATTTTTTTTTTTTAACTGGGGTCATTTCTGGGTTGTTTTTTGAGTCTTTACTCCAAGTTTGAAAATTATATCCAAAGAGAAGAAGCACTTCAACTTGTCCCTGCCCCAAATGCAACCAGCCACCTTGTTTCTTGAAAACGGCAATGATGGGTAACTGAGCAAACCTATCAAGATTTACAGCCATAAAACCCACTTGTGTTGGTTTTGCTTGGCCTTGTTTTTGGTAGAGCAGGGGCCATGAAGATGGCTTCTGTGAGAAGCTGCTAGAAGCTTCCACCATGTCCAGCAGAGCCAATCTCCGATGGCTCTGACGATGGACATGCCACTGGCCAAGGCTGGGCCAATTAGAGATGTTAATTACACCTCTGTGATAACATATTTAAGAAGAAATCAAAACAATGGGTGCATGCACTTCTTTTTAGCTAGAGGAGGAGAAGAAGGTGAGACTATGTGAGGGAAAACAACATGGAGGCACCAAGGTCAGTGGAGAAGGTGGAGGAGGAGGTGGTCCTGGTGCCAGAGCTCTATTTCTTCTGCCAGCCGTGGTGAGGACCATGGTGAAGCAGGTGGCCCCCCTGCCGTGCATGGNGAGCTCTATTTCTTCTGCCAGCCGTGGTGAGGACCATGGTGAAGCAGGTGGCCCCCCTGCAGTGCATGGGGTCCACAGGGGATGCAGAGATCCACCCGCGGTCCGCAGGGAAGTGCCCATGCTGGAGCGGGTGGATGCCTGGACGAGGCTGTGGTCCAGCAGGAGCCCCAGTGGAGAGAGGGGGCCCCTGTTGCCAGGCTGGAGCAGCCTGTCCTTGGAGGACTGCACAAGTGACACATGCCACAGCAGTTTTGGGAGAACTGCCACTCGTGAGATGAACCCATGTCGGAGAAGTTCACGGAGAACTGTCTCACATGGAAGGGACCTCACAGCGCAGCAGAGGAAGGACTTCTCTCCCTGAGCAGTGGAAGAAGATCCTGCTGATGAACTGGCCAAACCCCCCAAGTCCTGTTCCCTGTGCTGTTGTTGGGAAGGAGGAAGGGGGTGGGGGGAAGAAGGCTGTCTTTAATGGCTTATTTTACTTCTCATTATCCTCCTCTCTCTCCCTTAGTAATAAATTTACTTTGTAACTTTAAGTTGAGCCTGTTTTGCCCTTGGAGTGTTTCCTCCCAGTCCTCATCTCAACTCATGACCTCTTCATTATTTTTTTTTTGTCCTCTCCTCTGCCCAGCTGTGGCAGGGTAAAGCAACTAAACGGCTGTCCTGGGTGCCTGGCGTTTGGCCAGGGTCAAACCTCAACACCACTTAAGGAAGGAAAAGGAGACATAGTCAGAAATACAATAACCTCAGTGCACTGGTGACAAGAAACGTTTCTTGTGACAAAAAAAAGTGCAAACACAGCTCAATAAAAAACATCATTGCAACCAACTATTGCAGAAAACTTCAAAGGCACTGACTTGTTCCACTATTGTTGTGGTGGATGAACGCATATATACCACTATAATTTCTGTGCGCAGTAGCCTGACTATTCACATTTATCTGATATAAGATTTCACACCAATTATCCTCACCTCCCTTTCTTTCATTCTACATGAATATTTGGCTCATATAAATCCTGAAGAATCACCAAACCCTGAACCACTTTACTGGAAACCTGCAGGAAATAAAGACAGGTGGCTTTGTGGTCTTGGAAAATAAACAGTTGAAACGCAGAAGACATGGCTATGAGAGATACCATCTTAATATGAAGACATGGCTATATATGTGTATATATATACACACACACACACGCAAGTATGTTCACACACACCAGCACACGGACATAGACACAGCAACCAAAAACAACACAGCACTCATGGTCAGAAGTACATTAGGTGAGTATCAGGCCCTCAAGCAATAAAGAGCAAGAATTCCCTGAACACTTTCAAATGCTTGAGAGCATATTAACATATTAAACAATTTTAGATGGGCAGGAGCCCTATCAGCCTCAGACACAATCAATCATATTTGTGCAAGTTCACATAGTGCTAAACTCACCAGGCCAGCCTTGATGCCCAAAATAACACTGTCTAAAATTAAATTATTTTAAGTACTTCCCATTGCAGTGTACAGACCAAATGAACATAAGAAAACTGAAATCATAGCTCTTCCTTGGTTTTATAAAAGTCACAAGAAGAAAGAAAAAACTTGACACACAAAATCAAACAATAACCCTGACTTCTAAGAGGAGCTTCTTCAGACAACTGGAAGAAGGCTGCATATACTTTTAAGAGAGACTCATTATAGACCTTTAGGATTCACGCACACATTAAGAGCACAACTGCACATAGCAAACTAGAATCAAGGAAAGTGTAAAAATACTTATCACCCAAACTTGTTATCCCAGTGTCTGTTGGGAAAAGGATTTTGAAGTATCCATGAAAGCAAACTCCATGGTCCCACAATGAAAAGATGAGCTTTCCCATCAGTGGAGACAATCCACTCTCATGATTTCTGACAGTGCTGATGCTGACCATATTAAGCTGCCATGAACCCTTCTGAGTGTCAGGCCTAACAACTTCTTTACTTAAAAACATTTAATGATCTTAGATATTTGTTGGTTTGGGTTTTTTCTTCTGGGTGCCACAGCCAAGGCACCATGAATCAGCTCCATTTTAAAAAAAAAAATGGAGTTTACATAACTGGAGATTTCAATTTTGAGCACCAGACTTCTAACAGATCCCTACCTTCAGACAGATGCCCAACACTTAAAGCCCAGCATGTTTTTAAACAAAGGGGGGTTATCTGGGAAACTCCTCCCTAGTCTACCTTCCTTTCCAAAAATATCACACCAGCAGGTGCTAGCTGAAGATAATCCATTTTATCAATCCAAATGACAAATACCTACATAAGAAGCAACAAATCCTGTCACTTTCATCCCACCATACTGCACTAGATCAACATTTCATTCGCACCATTGCGAATCCCCAACAACTTGTATCGAATACAAGTTCCTTTCAGCCTTTGCAACCTGCATGGCTCCTAAGTTAAGCACTGCTTTAAACTGAGAGCTTTTCTTCTCCCAGTGTGCTTTTTCTCTACAAAATCTTCTTATACGTCCTTAAAAATGAATGCTCCATGAAAGCCACTATGGAGAAAGGCAGAGCATAGAACTACTTGTGAACTAAACAGTGTGAAAGAAACTCATTTTTAAAGAAATGTATGCCATAATTACTAAATTTATTTATACCACAGTGCACCAAAGTTCCAACATCAATAGCTATCTAAGTATAAAAGGATAAAGACATGCTTTGTGGACACTTACTGGCAGCAGTGGCTCCTACTCACATTAGAAGTGCGCCAGATGACATCAACTACGTCCAATTAAGAGAAATCACTTTTAATTCTAACAAAGAGCCTCTAACCCAGAGAAGAGATAGACTATGGTTCAATGCTCTTTTCAATCAATGGGAAAACAAGAAGCTTGCCACTTTCACAAATTTTTGGATGCAGATAAACTTTCTATCATCGGCCTTTATTTATTTATTTTTTTTTTAAGTTACACAGACATTTCCTCTACGATTTGGAAGCGTCTCTTCAGCATCCGAAGGAATTTTGTCTCCCGACAGGCAGAGTGCGGGGAGTTCAGCTCCGTCGACGCTGAGCGCGCTGCTCCCGCTGGAGGCTACCGCTATTAGAAACATTTCCCATTAACACGGAAAAATCCACCATCTTTTGTATTCCGTGCGCTTTTTCGTACCCAGTCAAGACGATGAGCTGCTAAATATTTCCCGCGAGGAAAGGGAACCGCGCACAGCGTCGAGACATCGGCCGCGGGCCGGCTGGCGCTTGAGGACAGTTAGGTCACGATGTCGAGGGCCGGCTGCCAGCCCGGAAAGGACATTCCCGTGTTAGAACACCTCCCAGCGCCGAGCCTCCAGCTCACATCAGGGAAATCTCTCGTGCACAAAGGGCGTGGAGCCCACAGCTCTGACTCCATCGCACCCACACGAAGCGGGGGACCGAGCACGGGGAGAGCCCCCGCAGCCAGGGCGGAGGCGCCCCTCCGCTGCCCTTGCGAGGGGGCTCGGGTCCCGCTGCCCAACTGCGGGAGATGCGGCTGCCAGGAGGGACGGATATCCCGGCAGCGATCGCCCGGCCTCATCTCCGCCGCCACTCGCGCCCTCGCCAACCCCGGGCACGCAAGGGCCGCGCTACTCACCACCGCGTGCTGTCGTGGTAGTGCTGCAGCACCGAGTACCCGAAGAAGGAGCCGTTGGGACCCCGGAAAATCACGGGGAGACCCACGTCCACGTTGTAGGAGCGCACCAGGGCAACCCACAGCAGCACCCACAGCAGCCGCACTCCGCGCTGCCGCGTCTCCGGCATCCTGCGAGTCCCGAAACAGCTGCCCGTACCGGCGCCGCTAAGCGCTGAACCCCC
>VZRL01006297.1:0-14443 GCA_013397895.1 Origma solitaria | reverse complement strand
CCCGCCCGCCGAGCCCACAAGTCCCCCCGGCGCCGACTCCAAGGCAGCGCGCCCGGGCGCGGCACTTTTGTGCCCGCCCCGCGTCGCGTCTCGGCCCGGCCCCGCCGCGCCTTGCGCGGACACCGNGGCCTCAGCTCTGCCGTCCGGGTCCTCCCGCCGCGCCCCCCGCGCGTGTCCCGCGCAGCCCCACGGCAACCCCTCCGTGTCCCTCTGTTCCACGAAACTGCCTGTCAGCTGTGGCTTTCCCTCCTTTCTCCACCTACTCCCGTTCTCGCGCAGCCCCGCCCCCCGCTCCCGGTCAGCGCCTGGAGGGAGAAGAGGGAAATCACAAAGCTTAGGGCGGAAAGACACGGAGTAATCAGTCCTTTCTTCCATTCGATTGAGGCTATTAGCCCTGCTTGCATTTGGCACGTGGAGAGGAACACTTTGTGAATGACAGAAGAAAGACCTGATTTGCATCATGCTGAAACGCACAGGAGATTTTCTTGGGAAAAGGGAAGACATGAGGAGAGGCGGTGTCTTTTTTCAGGGCAGCAGAAATGAAAATACTTTGGGGAAAAAAATCAGACCAGTGTTCCCAGGCAGAAGTCAGGTCTGAAAAAGAAGTGGCAACCCTCAAGGCTAAGTAAAAGCTGGAAATAATTGTTCTAATACTTTAAAAGTTTTACCCTCTGAGGGCAAAAATAATCAGCCAAACATGCACTAATAGATGAGCAAGAGCAAAGGCAAGAAGAAAGTCTACTCCAGAGGATAAGACAAGTGAGATCATCATTCTGTAGGAGAAGGGGAGGGGAGTTATGTGCTAGAAAACCCTTGGGCCCACAAAGCTCATCTATTTTTTTAAGTAATAAGCAATATATTTTAATGCTTGAGATTTATATGTTTAGATCCTTCCTCAGGATCAAGCCCAGAATCTCAGACGAGAAAGGTACAGGTAAATTCTCACAGGTAATTGTGACTTTGATATGTTGTTACCCTTGGCTTTGGTTATTTAATTGCATGTCCACTCCTCATCCATAAGAAGATACATCAGGAAAAGCAGAGTATGTCCTGGGAAACACAAGAGTAGAGGGGCCAGGAACTCTGATACAACAGGCACTGCTTCTTCGGGCAGGCTACTGGAGATTTGTACCCAGCTCCAGTACTTCTTGGATGTGCCCCCAATGGTTAATGAGGAATTTGCTTCTGATGACACCAATGATCTCCAGGGAAGGTGCTGCATGTTGAAGCTCTTGGAAAGCTGGCATGGAAAAACACTCTTGCAGGTCAAATCTTCTTTCAGTGAAGGAAGCTCTTAGTGAAAGAGTAATCCTTTTTCTGCAAAAGGTTTGCCCCAGGGTTTCTGTTCAGTGAGGAGGGAATTTTGTGGTAAGCTGTTTCAGGATATCCATGTGGCTCTTTCAAAAGCATAGCCTGTTTCTGCAAGGGAGCATCATCATCAGGAAGAAGATTGATCACAGTCATTGCTTTTGAGCACCACACTCAGAGCAAGTGCTCTGGTCCCACATGTATATGTTGCTGTTTAGAAACTGCCATTTTTGATGTTGACTGTGATGTCAGAAAGCAGACACTAGCATAGGATTTTTCTGGAACAGGTTAAATAGAGAAGTAACAACTACAGAATTTGGTGATGGAAGAAAATCAATGGCGGAATGGATGTTTCCAGTCACCAAGGTGTTTTATAGTGAAGCCTACTGGTATAATTATTTAGTGTTCTTGTTCACAGTGGCTTGTAAAAAGGTTGGAGTAGTGTGAATCTTCCTTCATATAAGTATGACCTGGGTTATGGGGAAGTGAAAATTGTCTAGTCTTAAATCTGAGTGGCACAATGTTCACTATCAAATAAAAAGAGAAAGTTGCTTAATCAGTAACTTCAGCCTTAAGTGTATGATCAAACTCAAGAACTGATTTACTTATTAGAGCATCAAGTGAAAATAGCAGGGCATTTACATCATATTAACAGGAAGATTTATAACATTAAATAGAAAGATTTTCACAGGGATTTTATAACTGTGCAATCAATATGGATAAAAGTAATCTGATTTAGGCAGAAAGTCAATATGCCACGATTAAGCAAATTCCCCAAATGACATGCAATCCCATTAGCACTACAAAGCTACATCTCTGCCCTTTGAAGCAAGAAAGGGATGGAGCTTTTCAATCAATTACCTGGGCACTAAACGATGCTCAGATGGCTCTCCAATGAAGTTAAAGGAAATGTGGGATGATATGCTGAAGAAAGCAATGGATTCATCCTTCTCCAGAGGGAAGAGGGAAGCAAAGTAACTAGATGAGGTGAATGGAACATTTGTCTTTCACATTGTAGAGTGCTCTCGGGAGGACTTATTTCAACTAGAAGTGATTCATACAAAATGGTGTCAGTCCATTAAAATGTCAGTTCTCCATTCTTTGCAAGGAAGAGTATCCGGGGAAAGGCTAGGAATATGGTACTTCCATCCTTTTCTTTCTTTTAGTGCACATTCAAGTACCAAAGTCATCTCACAACAGTTAATCCAACAGGAATTTTGTCAGTCCAAACAGAAACAGAAACTGCCTGTCTCAGTGGTGTAGGTTTAGCTGATAAAATTCTGGCATGCCATTTACAAAAGCAATGGGAAGCATCCAACTGCAGTGACAAGGATAATAATAATGTACGGTTAAATTAATATGACGGTAAAACCAAGGGGTGAGAACACAGAATAATACATTAAATCATATGCCAACACTTTGCGAAGGAACCATTCAAACCAGGAATAGCTGTAATAAGCACTTCCATATCCCTGTTCTCGCTGCATGAACCTTGATGTTTGGATCAGCTAGAGAGGCTCCATACCTGTGCCATAGGGCTAATTTGTACCATACACCTACCTATATTAATTAAACACTGTATTTTGGCAGGATTCAGTCTCCAGATTAGTTTATAAATTAGAAATGTTATCTGTAAATTGAGAATCAACAGTGAAACAGCACCCTTGACAATACTTTTTAATTAATAGTAGAGCTCAGGAAAAGAAAGTCCAATGCAATAATGTTGACTGTGGAAAGAAAAATAAAATGAAAACAAATGCGCCATGTCTGTCTCGCTTAAAGATTCAGCTGTCTACAGACTCTGTTCATCAAAACTAAGCATCAACAGAAAAGTTGTTCTGCTGGAGGCTTCTCCTCCCAAAGTAGCATTTCAAAATGATTTTTATATATGTGTGTGTATATAAACATATATATAAAGATAGATTTCTTCCTGTACTGCACATGATGAGCTCAATATTGTTTCACTTCCTCTTACCAATACCTTACTTAATTTGAAGACCCTGATTATCATTTCCATTTCCTTCCATTTGGATAGAAGTAGTGCTGTGGTTGAAATTTCACCATCTGTTTTAAAACAGTTTCTATGCACAAGTAACTTCATTTTTACTACCTGCAGTCACCCACAACTTTCAGTTGCTGTAACCTTATTTGACAATCTTTTTTGAGCTCCACTTGTCTGGGTGCAAATTTCTCTACGTGTCCTCCAGCTTCCCTCCTGCTTGCTTGTAGCCACATGTGGGGAGAGGATGTGCTGCTGAGTGGGGATGGGATGACACCCCCTTCTCCCACCCTGGCATCCATCATCAGGGACATGCTAAGAATGGGAAGGCATCCCATAATCGCATTAGTACAAATGCTGCTGCCTCTCCCCATCATTATTCATACATTTATGTCAGTACATGCTCAGTAGTAAGGAGGTTTTAACTGAACTTGTGTTAAATGTTTCCCATTGCACGCTGATTGTTTGTGTGCATTCTTCGTGTTTCTCTGGCAAGTGCTCAATATAAGGTCGGTAACTCTGTAGATCAGGTCCTAATGATAATACTGCAGTTTATTTTAGTCAGTTCCTACAGAACTCTCTAATCTAACCTACCTACAGACTTAGCTGCAAAGAATTCAGGAGACCAAACTTAGATGAGATGTTTTCCAGACACTTTTTGGAGCTCTTCTTGCCTAGCAGGTAAAGAGCATCCTCTTCAATTCTTCTTCCACTGTGGCTTCATTCTAAAGACAGATTGTGGTTGCCTCCCCCGTTGAAAAAGAGAGAATTACTGCCACCTTTTGTTACACTGCAAGGCCTTATCACTGTTGAAGCTGTCAGGGAGAGGGGTGTTCCCTTTATAATAAATACATAAAATGAATAACTATAAAATACCAAAATATTTTTATATATATACATAATATATTAGAAATATAATGTATTTTGGATAAAGAGGAAACTCTCACTTGCCTACCAGAGAACTAGCCTGTCAATTACTACAGCCACACTGCCACAGCCACACATTTCTACTTGTATGATTTCAGTCTATCAGACATCAAATCACTTGCAGCATCTAGACTTATGGCAAAATCTAGACTGCTGTTGTACGAACTATACCTTTATACATTATTCCCATTAAATTAAGGAGATGTCACCCTCCATTTCTGCAACAAATGCAAGACTAATTACTTTTCTTAGATAACATATTCAGGTTGAGTCCATGTTTTTGTGCCACTGATCCTGCACTAGGAGGTTTAAACCTCAGGCTGCTGAAAAACTGAATGAGGTGCCTACACTGATCTCCTCACATAATATATACATTTAATTCCTGCTAGTCTCTTCTTCCATTAGCTGTAGGTAGCTCTCCCACTGGAGTAAATAGGTAAGTAGGAAAATTATTCTCTTGCTGGTACTGTTATTTGCTGTTGTTAGCTCTTCAACCACTGTTTCTCGTCTTTTTCATAGACCTATACTAGAGTTTTCCAAACAGATTGAGAATCCTCGAAGTTTCATATGCATGGAAGACAGAATGACAGAATCAATTAGGTCGGGAAAGACCTCTGAGATCATCAAGTCCAACCTACGACCTAACACCACCTTGCCAACTAGACTATGGCACTGAGTGTCACATCCAGTCTTTCCTCAAATACCTCCAAGGATGGTGACTCTACCACCGGCCTGGGCAGCCCATTACAAAATCTAATAATCTTTTCTGTGAATAATTTCTTCCTAATGTCCAAACTAAGCCTCCCATGGCTGTACTTAAGACTATGTCCTCTCATCCTGTCTCTTGTTGCCTGGGAGAAGAAACTGACACCCACGTTGCTACAACCTCCTTTCAGGCAGCTGTAGAGAGTGATAAGGTCACCCCTGAGAGCCTCTTCTTCTCCAGGCTAAACAACCTCAACTCCCCCAGCCGCTCCATAGGACTTATGTTCCAGACCCTTCACCAGCTTTGCTGCCCTTCTCTGGACTTATTCCACTACTTCAATGTCCATCCTAAACTGAGGGGCCCAGAACCAGACACAGTTTCCCTGGTCCTGGTGGTCACATTATTCCTGATACAAGCCAGGATGCCATTGGTGTTCTTGTCCACCTGGGCACACACTGACTCATGTGCAGCTGCTGTTGACCAGCACCCCCGGTTCCTTTCCCGCTGGCAGCTGTCCAGCCACTCTGTCCCCAGCCTGTAGCACTGGCATGGAATTGTGGCTGAAGTACAGGACCTGGCACTTCATCTTGTTGAACTTCACTGCATTAATCTCGGCTCATTGATCCAGACTGTCCAGAACCCTCTGCAGAGACTTTCTGCCCTCTAGCAGATCGACACTCCAACACAATTTAGTGTCTATGAATTTGCTGTTGGTAGAGTCAATCCCCTCATCCAGATAATTGATAAAGGTATTAAAGAGGACTGAGCCCTACACAGATCCCTGGGGTGCACCACTAGTGACCAGACACCAACTGAATAATACAACACAATCTTGGAAGATAAAGAAGCTGATGATTTAATCAAAAAATCATATTCTCATAATAACAGTAAACAGAATAGAGTGGAAATACAGAATTTTCAGAGCCTCATATGCAAAAATCAATTGTCACTTCATAGGTGTTTAAGGGATTTCCTTTCTTAAATTGTACTGTTTCAGGAGCAATCAAGTTTATTTAGTGTTTCAGCCATTTTTCTATACCCTTGAAAACTATGCATTAATATTGCACTTAAACGGTTGCCCTGACTTTCAGTACTGGGGTTTATTTCAGTCTGATTTATGGTCAGTTTGTGCCCAAATGAAAATGCATCATATTTACATAACATTTATCTTATGCTGTATACCAATAACCGAAGGAATTTATCTGAGCCAAGTAAAAGAAAAAAAATCCATCAGGTTAATTTTTCTTATTTGGTTTGGGATTTTTTCATTCTTTAGTACATCCAGATCTCTGCATTTTCATACACAGGTAACAGACTTCTACTCAGCAGTCTCTATTCAGCTGTTGTATGTGCTTCACTAAGGACATGCTTAAATATGAGAGCATGCTTGTACTTCATTGACCTAAGGGGAACTGAATGGCAGACCTGAAGCCAAGCATGTGTTTGGGGTGAACAGGGATTCGGGCTACCTTTCATATTCCTAACAGCAAGTAGTCATTATGGTTTGCACTCTCATTTTCTGACAGCCAGCACGTGGTCAGAAATGCAGTTTTGCTGTACCTATTCATATACTATATATTTAAAAGTTTACACACACATGCTGCAAGTCAAACACACTCAGGCTTCTTTTGTTTTTGTTCACTCACACTAGTCTTGCTAGTAGGGTTGCCACTATTGTGTTGGTTTCGCTTGGCCCAGTTTTTGGTGGGGGGAGGTGGGTGGGTACAAAGATGGCTTCTCTGTGTTTTGTGTGAAGGTTCTGGAAGTTTTTCACCATGTCCAGCAGAGCCAATCTCTGATGGCTCTGAAGTTGATGGACATGCTGCTGGCCAAGCCTGGGCCAGTTACAGATGTTAGTTATGCCTGTGTGATAACATATTTAAGAAGAAATCAAAACAATGGGTGCATGCACTTCGTTTTAGTCAGAGAAGGAGAAGGAGCTGAGAATATATGAGGGAAAACAAGATGGAGGCACCAAGGTCAGTGGAGAAGGTGGGGGAGGAGGTGCTCCAGGCACCAGAGCTGAAAACCCTCTGCTGGCTGTGGTGAAGACTATGGGGGGAACTGGTGGTCCCCTTGCAGCCCATGGGGTCCACGGGGATCCACCCACAGCCTGTGGGGAGGTGCCCACACCAGAGGAGTGGGTGGATGCCTGGAGGAAGCTGTGATCCATGTGGGAGTGCCAGTGGAGTGCAAAGACCTTGCAAGAGAGAGAGAGGCCTTACTCCTGAGATGGAAGTAGCCAGGCCTCAGCTCTGAGGTCTGCACCCTATGGACAAGAGTTTGTGTTGCAGCAGATTCAGGCAGACTGCTTCTCGTGAGATTTGGACCCATGCCAAAGAAGTTTGCAGAGGACTGTCTCTCATGGGAGGGACCCCACGGCTAAGTAGAGGACTCCCTCATCTCCCTGAGCAGTGGAAGAATTTTGGACTGACCAAAGAAAAAACCCCTTAGCTTACCCTTCCCTGCCCCCGTGCTGTTGGTTGGAAGGAGGGAGGGGGGTGAGCAGAGAAAGTGTGATTGTAGCAGAAGAAATGTTGGTGATGGATTGACTAAGAAAAAACCCCATACCCTGCCCCCACCCTGGAGCTGTTGTTGGAAGTAGGGAGGGGGGTGAGCGGAGAAACGGTGTCTTAGGAGGGAGGGGGGTGAGTGAAGATTAGGAGCTTATTTTTACTTCTCATTCATCCTCTGACTCTGTTAATAACTTTAAGTTTGCAACCTGTTTTTCCCTTTTTTCTCAGTGCGTTCTCCCACTGGTTCCTTATCTCAGCTCATGGGTCCTGTGTTTAACAGGTTTTTTCCTCTCCTCTGCAGAGCTGTGGCAGGAGAGAGCAGAGAGAGCAGATATTGTAGGTGTCTGGCATTTGGCCAGGGTCAAACTACAACAACTATGCATTTTTATTTTAGTGAGATCATGCTCATTTACTCAAATTGAACCTCATTACCTCAGCTCAAGGATTGATGGATATTTTTAATTATTTTATCATTTTATCACAACTTTTATCACCATAACAACTGGAGACACACTTTAATTTGGCAATATACTGTAAACAAATCTTCTATGTAATATTTATTTTGTTATATACATCTGATAAGAAAGACCAGTGGATTAAAATGTGTAAATCCAAAAATAAGCCGTGTGGCAACATATTCCAAAAGGATATACCACATATCTCAGGTAGTTACCTCTAAAATAGCTACACCAGCTCCATGACGCCTCTCTTAAGCAAAATGAAGAAATCTTGTTTCCTTCATGTCCACTGACAGATGCCCCACAGGACCACTGTAAGAAAGTGGACAGGTTATCAAGGTACTAGAGCTATGGTTAAGGAAAAGTGAAGCTCCATCAGTGGACAGTTCAGAGCACCTGAAGTTGGATTTTCAAGGATGGTCAAGAGGTAAAACCTCTCTCTAATTGATGGCTACACAGAAACTCCAGAAATACTAACCACCCTACACCAAAGCTAGCATCTCTAGTACCTCCTAAACAATCACTGGAATGCAACCATATATGTGATAGCCCTAACTCATGGATATCCCCCATACTTAAGAAAGTTGATATGCTCTTAACTGGACTTGCTTGATAGCATTGTCTCAGTCTCATCTAACTTAATATTTCTTGGCCATGTATTAAAGGTGTCACCCATGGCTGAATTTAACCTCAGACTAGATGAGGCTGTTGAATGAATCATGCAGTTTGGAGAAAAACTTATTGCTAGTTTTCAAAATACATTGCTCCAGGCAATAGCTCTTCTCTGTCATCTTTTTAATAACTTTGTGGTGATTATAACTAATCGAGGTGAATGCTGAAATTGTGACTTTTAACAAGAGAGCTTTTTCCTAGAAGACTACCACCTTACTGCTAACCCTGGAACTTCTGAGAAAAGTGCTAGGCCAACTGGAGAAATACATCAAAGAGAAACGATAAATCAAATTCTCCTACCAATTGTTGTTCTCTGTCCAGGATCAGGAGGGGAATAGACCTGACACAAAACTGCAGTTTCTACAGCAACCTCAGGCTGACAAGAATTTGTGTACCTGAGACACAGAGGCACAAAGGATCCATATCACAGTTTTCATAAGTAGCTGAGTCCTAGCCTCAGTCAGTATATGAGTTGAAAACCACCAACAGCTCTTCCCGCTTCTTCTAGAGGATCTCCAAGAAAATGGCGCAATTTCCTAAGGAGAACCAACACGCTGCAATGTTGCAGTGAAAAGAATCAATTATGAGATTCTGAAAGCATCAGCTCTCATGAAAAATCCCATGGATTTCAACCTGCACATTTCATATGCTAAGTACAGCTAGAGGCTACCACTCCCCAAGGCAGGGAAAGCCATGAAGTAGCCTGTATATCAGCAACACTATCACAACAGCTTATGGAACTGCTGATTTATCGACAGCTAACCCTTCCTACTAGCTGCACTGTGGCCAGACTTGAAGGACTAATGGATGAGGAGACCTGGAAAACAAATACAGTATTATAAAGCAGGAACTATTCTGTTTTCAAAAATAGAGTTTTAAATCTGTGTGGAATTAACTAGGCAAAAATTATACCAATTTAAATGCCCTTATGTCTTAGCTTTCTATAGAATTACAGTTTAAGACAAAGATAGGAGGTATATAATTAGATAGATAGTCTGCTTCATTTGATTTTCATGTCTGTCATGATTTGAATGTTGGCCAAATGCCAGGCACCTATGACATCTACTCACTCTGCTCTCCCCTGCCACAGCTGGGCAGAGAGGACAGAAAAAACAGTTAACACATAAAGGGTTCATGAGTTGAGATAAGGAACCGGCAGACGCTCCAATGACAGAATAGGTTCCTCTTGAAGTTGCAGGGTGATTTAGTACTAACAGAGTCAGAGGAGGCTAAGGAGAAGTAAAATAAGCCACTGTTCTTGCCCCAGCTTCTCTCCTTCCCACCAACAGCGCAGCGGAACAGGGTGGGGGGATTTGGTCAGTCCATCACCAAGATCTCCTTCAGCTGTTCAGGGAGATGAATCTTTCCTCTGCATTGCTGTGGGGTCCCTCCCACAGAGACAGTTCTCTGCGAACTCCTCTGGTATGAGTCCAATCTCACAAGCAGGGGCCTGCCCGAACCTGCTGCAACGTGAGTCCCCCCATGGGCAGACAGTCCTCCCAAACTGCCGCAGCATGGGGTCACTCATCCATGGGGTGCAGACCTTTGAGGCCAGGCTGTTCCATCTCAGGAGCAAGGCCTCTCTCTCTACTGGTACTCCCATTGGATCACAGCCTCCTCCAGGCATCCACCTGCTCCAGCGTGGGCACCTCCCCACAGGCCGCGAGTGGATCTCTGCATCCCCCATGGACCCCCATGGACTGCAGGGAGACAGCTGCTTCACCATGGTCTTCACCACAGCCTGCAGAGGATTCTCAGCTCCAGTGCCTGGAGCACCTCCTCCCCCACCTTCTCCACTGACCTTGGTGTTTCCCTCCATGTTGTTTCCCTCACATGTTCTCACCCCCTCCTCCTTCTCTGGCTAAAAGGTACTGTGTGCACCCATATATTTTATTTCTTCTTAAATATGTTTTCACGGAGACGTAACTAACATCTCTAATTGGCCCAGGCTTGGCCAGCAGCATGTCCATCATCTTCAGAGCCATCACAGACTGGCTCTGCTGGACATGGCGAAAGGTTCCAGAAGCTTCTCACAGGAGCCATCTTTGTGGGCTCCCCCACTACTAAAAACTGGGCCCAGCAAAACCAACACAATGTCTTAGAGAACCTCCAGTGATAGAGGTTGTTTTCAACAGCCTGGATCTAACCCTGAGAAAGCTCACAGAAGCTTTAATGGAGCCAGACCGTTTAGAATTTTTAAGCCAAATACAAGTGGATTTTGTCTCATTTTTCTCATTTGACTACATCAAAAGAAAAATTACAAGCTAAGGGATACATTTCCTAGATATGAGGAAGTCATGGAGTACTCACCCCATGGTAGATCCTGTGATCCACCATTTTTCTACACAACATTAAATCTCTTTGATTTAGACACTGAAGTGGTACCTATACTTTCTGATTTAATCTTCATTTTTAAATGTATTAGGCTGAATTCCTAGTGGTCACACAAGTTTCAGCCACTTGTTGAAAGGTCCAGTTTACGCCACAGCTTTCAAATATCTTGCTTGGCATTCTTGGCACATCTGCTTTCCATTATTTGGCCATTCAGTGTTTATTATTCCACATGTTAACTATCATACACTTCTTGCATGAAAAGTTCATGCAAACAATAACCTATTTATCATCTTTGAGAGATCCAAACCTCTTCTCCACACAGAGAAGATACTTTTTGCAAGTTGTGTGTGTGAGCTCAATACTTGAGCTTTAACCAAATAATCTGGGATACCCAGACCCTTCTGTGACCCAGTTATTAATAAATTCTTGACTATGCTATGGCTTAATTTGGAGCATATTGCACATACACAGGAGTTCAGAAAAATAAACTGTGGGACTCCATGGGACTCCATAGGACTTGTTATTGGCCTGAGATATGCCAGAAGCAGCACAGTTATCCAGCTTAATAGTGTGAAAAACACTTAATTTGAGCATCTGGATAGCAAGAAAGATATTGTGTTGATTCCAGTGATTTTAGGAAAATAAACAATAAAAAAGAAAAAAAAAAAGCCAAACAAATCTAACCCCTCAACTCCTCCACCGTCTAGGACAGAATTTTTGGCAGATATCATTCAATTTAAATCAGTGGATTTAAGACAAGGAATTTGCATTCCCAAGAGTGATAGTCATTACAAATAATGTGAAGAGCACAACAGTTGTGGTAACACAGCAAGCTCTCTTGTTTATGGGCAACATTATTCACATACCTCAGTGACTGGCCCTTCTATAAGAGAGAGTCTGGGGGGAATTCAATAGGAACAACCCTGCCATCCCATAAACTAGCAAGAAAATATGACAAATTTGGATGTCAGTGTGACAATTCCATGGTTCAGTCTCTGATTTCTAAAGAGTTGCTTATAGCATCAATGTATTAAAACACAGTTACACACTCCTAGGCCAACCAGGTGGCACTAGCAATGTTAGAAAAGTCTTGGGATCTCTTCCAAAGTGGAGACAGCAACTGCCATGCCCAAGCTGTAAGACTTCTTTGGTATAGACTCCTCCATCAAAAATAAAAAATCCAAGTTCATCCACAACTCCAATTTCAGAGAAAAGCAGAGCCTTTGGGAAAAAAAAAGAGTATGTTATGCTTCCCCAGCCTCCTTCTGAGTGCCTAGAGACCTGCATGTCCCAGGTGAATGCAAGCCATGCTTCTGTCCTCAGCAACATCACCAACAAAACTGGGACCAGCCTGGTTGGGCTGGTCACAATGCACGTGAAATCAGGTGAGATGATAATTGTCCTGCCTTCCCTGACACATGATAAATCAGTCCAGGCATCCCAGTGTGATACATTAAACAAACTACACTCACAATTAGTTGACAGCAGCAGTGACATAAAAGATTTATTGCATTTATTTTATTCCCTAACTAGAGTATGCCATTACTGCTGCCACAAAAGGCTTTCTGAAAACTGTCAGGATCCTGCTGAAGGATGTCTACAACAATACCTAAATTGACTTCTATTTTTAGTCAATATTAGAGCTATTTGAAGTAAATGTTAATTACAGCTTCCCTAAAGTCAGCATCCCTCCAAGAAATACACACTCTTATTCTCAACCTAAAAATAAGCTGTTGACTTCATGCATTTTCCTCTTATAATCAGACTCCCCATTTAATATAAAAGAAACAACACACGCATGATGTCTAGCAGCTCATTGAAAGTCATTCTTCATCTTCTCCCTGTTTAAAAACTTATTTCCAAGGAAAGACTGATGCACAAGCCCTGGAAAGTGTCAGTCAAGACAACTGAAATAAAATGTTTAACAAATAATTGAACATAAAAGAGGAGCTGAAGAGATTACGGTACAATGCAAAGCTGGCTGTTGCCCAGCACCTCTCTGGCCTGCAATGTTCTTGCCTGGAGGAAGCTGCTGGCTGGCTCTGCCAGCAACTTCTGGCTTGCCCTGTGTCCTGGAGTGACACCATTTGCTTAATGCCCAGGGTGGCTGCACCTTTAAGGTGAGCCCGGGGGGCAGGGCCGGAGCTGTGGCAGTTCAAGGGCCCGGCTCGAGCAGCAGCCGCTGATAACGGCTGGGCCCAACGGCCCGAGGGAGCCTGAGGAGAAGGCGCTGCCCTGCTGCCCTGCTGCCCTGCTGCCCTGCTGCCCTGCTGCCCTGCTGCCCTGCTGCCCTGCTGCTCTGCTGCTCTTCTGCCCTGCTCTCGCCCGAGTGCTTGAAGGAAGGGTTCTGCCAGTTTGGTTTTTTCTCTCCCTCAGTCTCGCTGTCCCCCTCCCCTCCTCTCCAGCCCCGGGGGGCCCGTGGAGTGGCCCCGGCGGGCCCTGGTCCCATCTCGGGGAAACCTGCAGTCCCTAGCGAGGGACTTTGTGTTAATACTTTGTGTTAACTAATAGTTTAATTTGTTGTGTTAATAAATAGTTCAGGTTTTTTTATAGTTTCATTTGCTGCCTTCAATTTGTTCCTTGCGGAGGGAAGAGGGGATACCCTTTCTTCCTCTCGGGAGGAGGTGTCCTATCCCGGAGTGCCTCCCCCTGAGACCTTTGTCTCTGAAATCGGGACAAATAATTTGGTGCCCAACGTAAGGGGCATGTGAAAGTGAGGAAAAAAACCCACCCTGTTTTGAAGACCAGCAATAGGAAGTCACCATGCTGTTGGATACAGTAATTTTTTTCTGTAATCTGGCTATAAGCTTATGTCCACAGCTATTGGCAGTTGGGTTCCTGGCTTATACCTTTTACAAGTCAGGAATAAGAATCAGGTCCACCATCTTAATATGCCTGATGTNTCAGGTCCACCATCTTAATATGCCTGATGTTACTAATTTATCGGAGTGTGATGGATTTAATGGAAACAACTGAGAATACATATGCTATGTCAGTTTCCCATTCTGGCCTGGGTAACTTCCTTTTGGAATGTATCAACAATTACACACAGTTTGTTAGGGGGAAAGCAGGGGATGAGAATTCCCAGCCCTTCATTTCCTTCTTCCTCTTCAGGTCTGGCCCATCACCTTTCTAAAATGTTCAATTCCCTCTGGGTATTAAAGATACCATCTTTTTGTCATGCTATCTGGGAGGGTTCCTGTATGTAGTTTCAAGGTTGTCCAAACTAAGGGCTGAAATATCCAGAGGTGTTGCACAGATACCTGCCCCAGCTATGGAAAATCTTAAGTGGTGTGGGGTATGGGAGGAAATAGGCCAGGCCTTAAAGCAGTTTTCAGACCAGGTAGCTTGGAACTTCCCCGTTGACCAGATTAAGAATCCAGCAGAAGTGGGGAAGTACTTAAAGGAAAACTGCATTAAAAACACAGATGAAAAGAAGAGGCTCATGGCACTGTGTTGGGCCCTGGCTAATGCATATCATATGCTGCTCGATACCATAAGGCAGGAGAACAAGTCTATTAAC
>VZRL01006296.1:233258-307251 GCA_013397895.1 Origma solitaria | reverse complement strand
TGACTGATCACCAGCTGCATGCAACTCTGCTCTCCACTGCTCTCTGGGTCCAGCCATCCAGACAATTTTTTAGCCATGTTAGCAGCATATATTCAGTGTGGTTGTAGTCTATATTCTATACCTGACACTAACTTGTTTTTTCTGTAATCTATTTTTCTCCCTTTTACTTACTATAAAATGCAATATCCAAGGTCTACTAGCGCAAGCTACAGAGCAGAACAGGCAGAGTGTTCACATGCAAGAGTGAATTAAAGTATTAATTATGTATTTTTAGTTAAGTTACATCCCTAAATGGATCGTAACTATGACTGTGACAGTATTATTCCATCAATAATTGAAGATGAACCTCCCACAAAGAAAAAAGAACTCTTTGCTTTCCACGAGGAGAAGAGAAATGGTATTTCATGGGTCAGCAAAACTGCGCATAACTGCATAAAGTTCCACATAATTTATGCAGAGAAAACTTCCCAGTTCTTAATGGTGAACAGTAGTAAGAAACACAACAGCATGCAGCAAGCTGATCATAAAAATAATTCCAGTGTAGCTTTCAAGAATAAAATTTCTGGGAATATATTTGGTGTTAAGAAATGTGAAAACGCAGATAACAAGGAAAACTGCTTTTCAAGGCTGATGCTGAAAGAACAAAAAGCACACAATGGTATTATTCATATAAATCACTTCTGACAGGAAATTAATTATCGTAGTTTTCCAAGATTTACCCATAGATAAAATGATGACCTGGGGGCAAGTGTTGTGCATTACCAGCAATTTATTACTTTTTTCAACGGAGAAAACACTTAGAAGATTTTGCTGAAAAGGCCACATTTTTCTCTGTGGGCAATGATGCCCCAAGCCATGGATACACAGAACATGGAAAATATTTTCCACAGTTACCCATTTCTATACAAATGAAAGAGAAGCAACTTATTATCTGCTTGATTTTTGTGAAGAAAGTAAAAAAAACTGTAGTAGGAATCTGTGCAAATATAAGATGTTTACCAGAACTGATGATTTGAGCTTCAGCCATGCATTATTATTTGCAATTCATAAGGTAATACTAAATTCAGAGCACATCCCTTTCCCTGCAATCTAATTAGCAAATACCTTTTGCAGTCACCTGGCCAGTTCATGAGACACACACAATGGCAAACACTGTACAGATATCATCCTTCAGTTCTGAGAATTTAAATCAGTCATTTTCTCATTCTCCTGCAGAGTTTTGAAATTAAAGGATGCAAGCTTCAACTATGTAAAAGTCTTGTCATATTGCCTCCACGAAGCACATGTTTTATAACTTGAAGAAAAATGTATCAACACTTTTCTGAGGATTTTCTAGAAATAAGAAGTTAGGGGATGAGAGGGCACTTCTGTGAAAACTTATTTTTTTATTTGCCAGAGTCAGACGTGCTTAGTTAGTGGTTTGCTGTTTTTTTGGGGAGTTTTTTCCAAATTATTATCTTGTGAAAGTGATTTCCCAGAAAAAGAACCCTAACAGAACAGTCTTGGGTCCTAAATGTAAATCTACTCTAAAAATAAATGAAGGCAAACTGAAAATACTTCAATTTACCATAGATTTTAAAAAGGCAAGGCTCCTTGAATCCTTTTGATTCAAGGAGCATAACCTGATACAGCTGTTGTTTCTGAAAAGAGACCATCTTTTTAGTGAACTGTAATTACCAACCAGGAGTTGAATCCTTGTAATGTTAGGTGGATCATCTGTATTAGGAATCATACATACAAAGGGAGATGAAAATATGTTCTGGATTTCAGAATTCTCCTAAGAAATACTCTGATAGTCTAAGACCAACAACACATACCATTTCAAAAATAATGCAGGACTTATGACAGATGAAATGGACATTCCAGGAGCTAAAATGTGTATCTGAGAAAAGAACCCAACATATTGTCTGAAAAGAAATGCTTGTATTTTTTCCTTTGGTATCCCCTAATGCCATGCAAAGAAGGTGGTCATCTGTTTTCACTGTAAACAAAAAGTACAAAGCTGCTATCTAACCACATGCTAATTACACCGTCTTAAGAAGAAGATTATACTTAGTTACCTTTTTTGTTTAATCAATCAAACCTTATTTATTGAAAATTTATTGAAAACTAAGTTTGAATTGTTCAGTAGGAGGGACACAGTCTTAAAGGGAGAATGACAGGAGATAGACATCACATTATAAAGGTGCATTGCCAGTCATTTTTTGGATCAGATCTCCATTCATAAATTTCTTGTTACCATGTTTTCTGTCACCTTCCTTCACATTTCCACTCTTAGATAATGTTCTTCCTTGGGCACGCAAAACCAAATGGTTCTCTACAGTAGTCACAAGGCTGCTTTTAAGACTTCCCAGCAAGTACAGAGCCCATACTATGGGCCCCAATTCAACAGGCAACTTCATCATGTCACATCTGCATGTTCAAAATCTAGTTTTGGCTATTCAAGTATTAATGCATCTGACAGAAATGTGGAGGTGACTTCTAAAATGTCTGCAAATTTTCAGCAGAAAATTTGAACATTTGGTTTGTACAGCATTCCATACCTCTTGCGGACTTCAACAACTGCTTTTACAGACTATTTTTTTTAAGTGGCACAAAACTGGTTCAATAAAATGACCATGGTTTTCTTACAGTATGCTCATGCAAGTTTTTAATATCCATTTTAAAATTTCTTTTAACAGTAGTAAAATCACGGTCCATTATTTGTCAGGAAGTTTTAATCACTACCTAAGATATATCACACATTTCATTCATTGAATGAAACAGAACACAATAGCCTAATTTTATCTTATTTTCTGGGAAATTCTGGTGAAATAATAAGCTAGAATTCAAGATTTTACCTCACTGTTCTTTCACGAATATCCAAGAGCTGGATCACTTCCCATTATCTCTTTTTGTCTTAGATTTCTTTTCCTAAAGATGAATGATCTTCAAGGATTGTAGCTCTTATTATTATGTGCTGGTGTTATTACTTTGTGCTATTGCCCGGTGTCATAGGATGATTTACTTTAGCAGATAGTGTGCATGAAAAAAATAAATCATTTTCATTTTTAACATGACAAAGACAGAACTTTGGGTTACTTTCCATAATGTATATCATCATTCAATCTTTTCCTTTTTGTGGTATCAGGATTAATGTTAGGGCCAATTCAATTCTATTTGTCTGAAGTAGCTTACTTCAGGGTTTTTCTTTCTGTTACTGAGCTGTTCTAAACTCCTGAATCCCTTTTGATGTGAAAAAGCTATGCAAGATGTGTAGGAGTGATCACCAGCCCCATTTAAAGGAAAGTTTTTGTTGTTTTTGAGCAGATTAGAGAAGGCTGAGAGCTCCAAGTTAAGCTCATGACTGGGCATCATATTTTCCCAGAATTATCTCTTTGTATTTGAGAAGGAAAAATCCATACATCCATTTAGCAACTTCTGTAAAATAAACTGTCTGACAAAATATCAAAGTACAGTATTTCTGAATTAAGCTTACAATGCATCAGGAGAAAGCACAAAACTTTAATTTATTCAGAATGTTTCACTCAGCCACACTGAATCTGTATTCTCTTTTATCTCAGCTCTAGGCATTATTAAGACAGAGAGCAAATGGAAGAAGGAAGATAAAGGCCTCAGGGAAAGCAAACAAATATAGGTTAACATGAAAAACTGAACTGATACATGAGTAAACCTTATACTTACTCAGAGATGGAAAAAAAAGTGAAATTAAATTTTAAAATGCAATCAAAATCAAAGAAAGGGTCATTTTAGCTTTGCTTCTGTATTTTGAAAGTGTAAACAATGTGATACACAGAAAAAAACCTGTTCTGGTCAAATTTGAAAAGAATTACAAAATAAAAAAAGTTGGTTTAAATTAACTTAGAAGTACTTCTGAATCAAAGATTACAGCAAATACTGCACTAGACAGAAGTCCTTGTTTGCCACAGTGAATGAAAAAAAAAAAGAAGATAAATGAATGAGATATAATGCAAAATCAAAGGATAAGTATAAATAAAACATTATGGAGGTCATACTGTGAAAAAAATATTATATGAAGTCAATTAGTAAGACAGTTTTCGCAACAACTCTTTTATTATAGAGAGTAAACTATTTATGTAAATAACGCTATTTATACAGCAATTTATATAAAGAAGAAAGTGAAAATGGAAATAGTAATGCAACGTTTGCTGATCAATATCCATTACTTTCCCACATACCCCTAATTTGACAGAGGATGGAGTTTGCTGTATCTTGCAGACAGATGACTAAGACACCAAAACTTGTACATAAACCTAAACAATATAAGTAGTGAATACTACAATTACATTATGTATAAACCACCACATTATTACATATTATTAAATTGAACTAAATATACCAGCTAGTGTTGGCAGTACCAGTCTTGATTTTGGAGGCTGGTCTATGTTATGCAAGACTATGATCCTGTAAGTGAACATAGCCCTCCAATGCTTATAATATCTACACACATTCTCCAGTGGGTAAGATGCTGTGACAGCCAATTCTTCCATATAAAACAACTACATTAAAACTGAGCATGAAAACTAATTTCCAAATTTTTCTTTCTCTTTTAATCACCTTTTCTACATGTATTTCTAAAAATCTGGTCTATTCAACTTTTGTCACCAGTTTCTTTTTAACCAAATCCCATTTTTCTTCTGAACTGGCAATAGATACGAGTTGCAGCATGGCAAATTTCAATCATGTATTAGGAAAAATAATTTGACAAGGGTGGTCAGTTGGTGCTTAACAGTGGCCAGTTGGAGTGGGCTGCACAGACTGGCTATGGAAATTTTCATGTTTTGAGATGTGATTCACAACTTCAAAGCCAGCCCTGATTTCAGTGGAGGGTTGAACTAGATAACTAACAAAGTACCCTTTTATGCCAAATTATTCTGTGATTCTATGAAATAAGGATGAAGTTAATTTCCTCTGACTAGAAGTATATCTATAGGACTGTCCATATGTCTACCCTATACATAAAGACAAGCACTTAGAGAAGCAAATTGAACTCAACATCTTAAGACAGTTTTCTTGAGTGGGACACTTAGCCTTCATGCTTTTGTTTCCACAAGAATTACTAGAAGAAATGATGACGGTCTCAGACTGTGAGAAACTGAAATGGCTCATGGGTGAACATCTCTAAAATCGTCGGAGGGCTTTTGCCCAGTATAGCAAACTGCAAAGAAGCAGCTGTCCGTATGTGACCACTGAAGCTCACCCCTTCCCAAATATGCTTACTAACTGCAATTTGCACTGTGACGGGAACTTGAGATAAGATGAAGGGAGTGCTACTGTCCAATGATCCCAGGTCTGGGGAGAAGAATGTATCCACAAGTGTTACTGGAAGAGAGACTGGAATGCTAAAGTCTCAAACATTGAAGAGGCAAGATGCCGATGTGCAAAGTACCCACCCAGGTGCAGAGGGCTGCTGGGAAGTATCAGGGACATTCACATGTGCCTGAAGGGCTTAATCTCTGCTGAGGGGCTATAAGGGACAAAACTGCACTGGCATGGTAGGCAGCTGTAATGGCTTAGACCACCAAAGATTCCTGACGTACCCTGTGACTCACAGTATTACATCATCCAGTGTAAACCTCCCCGCCACAGGGTCAGTGCTGGATGTACTCACCTGTACCTTAGCATATGGAACTGACTAAATCCTTCGCATTTTGTGTACATTCCCCCGCCCCCGATGGATGACCATCTTCACTTTGACCAACAGACATCAAAATCGTACCAAGCCTCTTTTCTGGATCCAGTGTGGGGGAGGGGGTAGGGGGAAGGTGACTGTAAATCTTTCTATGTTTGCCCTTTTTTTCTCTTTCTTTTCCTTATACATTTTTAAGTGCTATTTTTATATTTTTATATTGCCTTGTTACTATAGATAATGGCAACTAAACAGGCTACATACCTGTTTTCCTTTCCAACCAAATTGTTCATATATATATATATATTTATGTATGTATGTATGTATGTATTTACAGACACTGTCTTTTCAGTGTAATTTCTAATCCACCTCAAGGGATTTATTAACAAGAACCTTGGTTACCCTCACCTTCCAGGGTGGGATGTAACATGGACTTGATACACAATTTAGACATAATCTCAGATGAGAGGAATTCCAGTTTGGGGAATATTTTTTGGCTCAATTGCAAGTACATGTTTATACCGAACAGATAAAATACACAGAAAGACAGCACAAGGCAGGGACTGAACACTGCTTGGTGTACAGTACACCACGTGTACTGTAACCAACAGTCTCCAGATTTGCCATTTCAGCAGCACATTTTTGATCTGTGTAAGAGAGAAGCACCTGTCTTGCAACTTCCTTTAGAAGTGAGGCACTAATTCAATTTGAAATTGAAGGAGTTAGCAGCAGGCAAGTTAGAAGAGTTCCTGTATTGCACTGCATTGTATGGTAACAGATTGAGATTGAATTTTTTTAACACTCTATGCATTTTTTTTGTGTAGATGGTTCAATTTACTGGGTTAACCAAGTCTACATTTTTCTAAAAGCAATTCCAACAGAGGGCAGTACTCCCAATGAACCATCCTGTTGTAATTTACTGACATTCCCAGAGTGAGGTAGGCACAGAGCATTCCTATATTCTTTCTGAGATATCAACAAGCCCTGAGGTCATGGATTATAGAATTATTTTAAAAAAAACATGTAAACAGTGATCAAAAGAGCATAGTGTAGATGATACCTTGCTATAGATTCTGTGTTTCCTTAGAAATACAAAATAACTGCAGGAAATTTGCTGAGAAAAGGTTATGAAAACTCATCAGCTATTAATGAATGTAGCCTCAAAGATTCAATTACTACTGTTAAATGTAGTATCATATAAAAGCAAAATTACATGCTGAAAATCCTATATTCCTTAATTTTATTTTCCAATAACAGATTTTTAAAAAGATTTGACCAAGAGTGAGAGTGACATTAAAAAAAAAAAAGGGATCTTTGCCTGTCTTGTCTGATTGCTTCTCCCAAGGCAAACACAGCTGCTGTTGCTGTGCATTACTTTTCTTTCTTAGGTAAGGATTGTATTGTCTCAGCTTTGCAACACAAGCTGTTAGTACATTTTATTATGAAGAATGCTACTTTATTATGTCCACTTTTTAGCAATGAGTTTTTCACTGTAAAGCCTATCTAGTGTTCAAATCCACCTGAACATTTGCACTATAGTAACTTTGATACAAGGCTGTAATTTAAATAATTTTATCGACAATGGCTATTATCATCTATTCATAAACCTGGAGCACAGGCTACAACTCCCACTTTTCTAAATGAGAAGCTTAAATGAGATGACAGAAAAAGTGACAGTCTCCCTCTGTACAAACACACATGACAAGCTTCTGCTTGACTGGAACATTTCTGAAGCAAGGTTTTGTCAGCAACTGCCAATTTCTTAAGCTGAAAGCACTTTGCAAAAAGCACCACCAGTCTTAATTACATTTCATGCACTTTGTCCAGTCAGCTATGGTACACATTGTTATAGCCCATTGGAAACGGTCGCTTTTCCCTATCAAATCTTTTGCCTGGGACTTCAGCAGCATTGTCTGCAAGTCAGTTTAGCTATAGGACATCCCCAGCAATTTGCCATTTCGCTAGGTTTCTTACGCTTAAGGGTGTCCTCGTTTCTCTTCCACATATCCAGGTTAGGCATAGCCCACTAGATTTCTCCCACCTCAGATGAACACAGGATTATTCTCAGGACTACCTAAACAGCCTCCAGTTAGACAAGTCCAGCACAGGTCGGAAAGAAGGATTTGTGACGATTTGACTAACTGTAATTGCCATACCTTATTTCCTATATGTCAGTACAGCATATAAAACGAAACTGAGAGGTCTGCTATGTTCACCCTTCTTTTTCAACATATTCATGAAAGCTGTTTTCATGCAAAAAATTGCAATAGTTCAGTTTGGGGTTCTTGCATTTTTTTTCTTAAATAAGTCTCACAGAATCATAGAGTGGCCTGTGTTGGAATGGACCTTAAAGATCATCGCGTTCCAACCCCCCTGCCGTGGGCAGGGACGCCTTTCACTAGACCAGGTTGTACAAAGCCCTGTCCCACTTCCAGGGATGGGGCCTTGGACACTTCCAGGGATGGACACTTCCAGGGATGGGGTAGCCACACCTTTTCTGGGCAACCTGTTCCAGTTCACCACCACCCCCAGAGTAAAGAACGTAACATCTACCACCTTTCGGTTTGAAGCCATTCCTCCTTACATACCCTTGTAAATAGTACTACTCCAGTGTTAAGTACACCTCCTTGATATTTTTCTAAGTTAATCCTTATTAACAAAAGTGATAAAGCTTCATCAAAGACATCTTTCCTTCACACGTGTTACTTGTGTCTTCACTTTGCAGAGAGATGTGCCCTAAGATATGACAAATTCATATGGATAAAGGTTGATATATTATACAATATAGAGAATTACATGTGAAAAGAGAAGGAAAATTAAGGAATTGAATACTTGTTTTCATAACTTAGCCTTCAGCTTTGCATATTTTATTCCTTCCTCAAACATTGTTTTTCCTTCCCCCACTGTGAACGAACTTCTGGTTTGCCAAATGACCTCTGCAAAATTTGCCATGAAAGGAACATGACCCAGTCCCTTCTGTATGAAAACAGGTGCAGATCTCTACTTGCATATAATGACCTCAGTTTTCAGTCGTGTTTATGTTGTTCAGGGTCCTTTGTGTGCAAGGATGAGAGGAATCTTTTCATCTTTGTTATATGAGGACACTACAATAAGGTTTTGTTAATTTACCTATTTGATGTCAAGTTTCTGAAGGCTTAAATGCAAAGGGACTAGACTGTAACACCATGGAGAATGTCGTGAAACAGATGCAATGGCATCAAATGAAGAGTGGGAGCTGGAAAAAGTGTCAGAAGGTTTGATTCTTGTAACAATAATCTTTGCAGAAAAAGAACTCCTACAAAGCAAATAATTTCCAGTTGGAGAAAATGCTTTAAAGAAATCATTAATTTTTGCCTCAAAGATTAACCTAAAACTGCAACAGTAAACTTCTTTTACTTGAAAATGAGTGAATACAGTCACAGTATTTCCACTTCAAGGATCCTGGCTATTTGCCTTGACTTACCCGCTTATGAAGACGTTCTGCTTCCTCCTGATATGCAGCAAGTTGCTGCTTCCATTGTTTCACATTGGCAGTGGACTCCAGCAGGGCTGCTGTGAGCTTAGCGTTATTACCCTTGAGCGCGGCCAGTTCTGCCTCCCAATGCTTGCTGATTGTCGAACTGCACAGACAGAATGAGAAAGGTCAAAACTCCCAAATCTCTTCCTTTATGCTTTTAAAATGATTTGCAATTTTTTAAAATATCCAACAAAAAGAGAATTATGCAAAAAATTGTATGACTGAATGATCACATGGGAATCCAAATGCTCAAATTATCAAAACTATCAATGAAGAAAGTTTAGCATTATCAGAAAACAGCATCTACCTTCCCAGACCAACAGGGTATATTTCTAAACAAGACATTAAATGTTATAAAATCTGCATCAGCTTCCCAAAAGCAACAGCATGCAATTCAAGAACACATATATGATTAGTCACTCTGTTAATATATGTACATTGAATGAAAGTGCTTTTTTAATCTACTATTTTATTAAATGTATAGTAGGAAAATATTTGTCACTGACTTGATTAAAGAGAGCTAATATAGTACTTTGGCAGTACAGCTTTGTTGTCTTAATGTAAGGCTTCCATTCCTGAAACTTACTCTCTTCATTAAATACCATATTTAATTTGTATTTGCAAATTCAAAGATCTTCAATTTCACAATACTATTAATATGTTTCCCCTCAGTAATATCAGGAAGGAGAGTAGAGATCAAGTACAATGGATATACTACTGCTTTATTGCAAAGTGGAAGCCGATGTTGAGGATTACTGAAGTTGCCTATAGAGGAAAATCCCTCCTTACAATTTAGTTGTTCTCTTAGCAAACACAGGGCTTTAATTTTCACAGGTAATTAGTTTGCCATCATCTGCAGACCATATCTTTACACTCAGTATGCAAGGGGACAGTATCTCAGACATATCAGGTGAATGCATTGTATGCATTATATACAAATAGCTCATCAATGTGTACTTGTGTAATGCTAACAGCATGTGAGGTGCACACCTACATGGAAAATACGGACAGAAAATAATTCATTTTATCTAATTACCTCATTATTAAAGATATTATTGAAAACCAAATATCTGTAACTCTGACCAAAACAGTTTTGTATGAAGAATTATTATAATTATAGAGTTTAAATGTATATGTTAATATTATTAAATTAATTATAATTTATTACTATTTTGCATGTAAGTTTATAGATTTATTTGAACTTTGTATGCATATATAATGAAATACTCTGCCATCATTTTATCCACTTAGTTTCTTTCTTCCACTTCCTGCGTATGCAAAGTCCATCCCATCAAAGCATATTTCAAAAATTATGACTCCTATAAAGGCTCCTTAGGTGTACAAAATTAACCAGACACTGGGGAATATTCATTAACTATTCAGATCACGTGTACTGTTTCACTAAAATTTTATATCTGATTCCGCCATACTCCAGCATTTCCTTCCAAATAGTTCTTTGTCCCCTTGAACAGGAATAGAGGTTCCTCCAGAAGAGGAATACGCTCTAGCATTTAATGATACAACTAATTAGAAGTTCACCACTGGAAATTTTAGATCTTAAATTACTAAACTAAAGTAATGATGAACCTACCTCATCAGGGAACACAGACTCACATATTGAAGAAGACAAGCACAAATTTCTGTAACCTTGTCTACTCTTCTGCTCAGAGATAGTTTTCATTTATGGTAGCCCAGCAGAACAACAATTTTATTAAAAGAATGCTCAAAATATCTAATTCTTTATTATATTCATACCTCCTTCCTGATGTTCTGATCTGACAAAAAAATATCCAGTCCAGTAGTTTCATGCAAGTGAGTTCCATTCAGCAGTCCTGTAGGACTACTGCCAACTACTAGCTACTAGCAAATTGTTTATATGTGACACTGGTACTTGCTTACAAAATGTGCCCTACTACTCATCTTTGCCCACAGAAGAAAAATGCACACAAATCGATGTAACACAGCTGTATCTGAGACTGTCAATGGCTGAGAACTGCTTGATCAAGAAGTGAAAGAATATTTTTTAATCTAATAATGCGTATATCCACAATGATACCCTTCTAATCCATGCAGAACCCAGAAGTCAGACTCTCAGGTAGTGATGAATAATGATGTGAGGGTGATTCGTGGTGTGTTTCAGCGTTGCCTGGTGCACCTACTACGGTGCCTCCCAAGAAAACAGCCAGGAGCTTTTAAGTAATTCCTTGTATAATAGAATGTCAGCATGAAATATGAAGCATGTATTCTCTATTACTGCTATGGTTACTCTGGTTCAAAAGCTGTAAGGTTTCTTTGGATCTGGTTATTTTTCAATTGGTTATTCTCAACAGGAATGCATCAGTATTATTTCTCAACTGTAGTCTTTTTTCCATAAGAGATCTACATAGTGGGCAGGAACATGCCCGTTGTAGGTACCATGCAGGTGTTACTTGTTTGCAGCATACACTGGGGTTTTTTTCTATGAATAATTGTTACTGTATCTTCTGCAGATTTCACTATGGCTCTATAATATAGAAACATATTATGTAAATTAATCTAGTTTTGTATCTGGTAATATACAATGACTTCTGAAGTATTCAGACTTATCCTGTTTCTTCTTGATGGATATCATACTAGGAAACACAGTCCCAAAGATGTGGATTTTTTTGTTTCATAAAATCATGATTTAATTAAAATAGCCCATGACCAGTCCTGGCTGTTCTGACTTACTTTTCTCAAATACTTCCTAGAGATTAAAAAAAGAGGAAAATACAAACAAAAAGAAGATAATTAAATTATCTTCTATGGATTACTTTGGTTAAAGTTGGATTTAGATTAATTACTTTAGAACCACAGAAAAACATACCTACAGCAGGTTGTTCTTAGGTTAGACTGAGAGTATCTGCATTGAAGCATGTATCTGTAGACCTACATTGATTCAAATTTATCAACCCTTCCTGAGGAAA
Source organism: Origma solitaria (assembly GCA_013397895.1). NCBI lineage: Eukaryota > Metazoa > Chordata > Aves > Passeriformes > Acanthizidae > Origma > Origma solitaria. Next base: position 295,139 of record VZRL01006296.1, on the reverse strand, counting down.
GATTGAGAAACATGTGATGCAGACACAATGAAAATTCTCCCTTGGAGGAGGAGATGCTGAGACTAACCCCCGTGAAAGGAAACACACAAATCCAGAAGCTGACAGACACATGGAAGTTTCGAAGGGCTCCCAAAAACTGCTAAAGCACATAGCCAGAATTTTAACGGTGGAACAGCTGCAATACAGTCACTTGGGATAGGTACAGGAAATCTGCACATACCTGTTGTCTCTAAAACCTTTTACTTAATTACTGTCTGAAAGGCTTGCTGCTAAAAGGAATTGATTTTGCCCTCACTGCACTAGATTCTGTCATAGAAAATACATACACAGCCCTGACAGGTTGTCTTAACAGTTGTAAATATCTAAACCTAATTTGAATCATCCCTCTTGTGTTCTATGTGCTCTACAAAGCACTTGAAGTATGAGCACTTAGTCAGCGATCACACTGATCCAAAAAGTGTAATTTCTACCAGAGCACTTTCCAGCTCTGCACTGTGGTGCAAAGCTGTGTATACACACTCTGGGACACACAGTTATACACATTTGCAGTCCTGTGGTGCAAGAATTCAGCCTGCATACATGCTTTGTTTTCTTCTGAAAGCCATCCATCCCTTTGCTGGTAGTGTCACAATTTTAACAGTTACTGCATGAAACCTGTCTATGTTAACATCACTGCCTGACAAACCCAAAGTCTCAAGACAGTCCTTCAAAAAAAAGAAACATCCTTAACATTCTGGCCTCTTGCCCGGTTTTCAGCATGAAAAAATACACCAAACTTAAAAAAAACCCGAACAGAGAATAAAGCCTGGTCATTTCCCTTGTGAAATTTCAGAACATCTGAAAACACAAGGACAAATGGTTTTGCATACATTCCATTAGTGCCAAATACAAGAGAGAGAAAGGGCCTCTAGAGGATAATAGCAAAATATAAGTTTTATCGGCTGAACTATCATGTTAATACAAAAAAAAAGGTTTGCTAGCAGAGGTTTGGGTCTGAAAATGGCAACTGTTCATGGGATCTCATGCATGCTTTAGTGAACAAAAGGTCAAATCTCCAATGAATCTCCTATCCTTGGTGCCAGCCACAGTAGCTGGTATAGGTGTAACATCGGGCATGTCCACAGTTAGAACACCATATGGTGACCCACTGTCAAGGCAAAGGATTCAAAAACAGAAATTTAGCATCTGTGACATTTAGTAATTCAATCACTTTCACAAAACACTCAGAAAAACTGCTGGCTGATACCACACAGCCTAACTGTGATACCCTCTGAAAACTGGAGTCAGTGATCTTCCTTCCATACATTTAGGCACTCTGACCAATAAACATCAGGCCAATCTCCTTTCTCATTGGGGATTAGTTACAAGCCCAGTAAGTCACTGAGGAATAGCTTTGGTATCTGTCCATCTGTGACCTGAATAGTGTGCTAGAGGCTATAAATGCATGATTATCTTTCTCTGCAAAGTAGGTCACTTAAGGAAAATTAATCCGAAAAGCTCCAGTCACCACATTCCACATTTAGCCAGTTGGAGAAGGCTTGAGAAGAGAAGGGGGAATAAGCATTGATGACTTGCATTCAGAATGAAGTTATCTTGAGAAATGCCTTCATGAAACAAAGAAACAAAAGCACTTCAAATTATGTTTCTGCTTTTTGAATCATTGCTGCTTGTTCACGGTTTGCTCAGTTGAATGCAGTACCAACACTGTGAAACATGGTTTAAGGTTTATTTCAGATTTATAGCAATAATATGTGCAAAAAAATTTGCTTTATTAATATTTAGAGGTTTTAATATTGCATTCATTGCTTAAAATGAATTAATTTAAAATTCATTCTATAGCATAGTCATGGTTTAAAAAAAAACCTGTTAATCAAGACAAGGTAAATTATTTTCCTCAGTGTCACTGTAATCTGCACTGCAGGTGTGTGGTGAGCAGGCCTGTCTTGGGATATCAGAAATAAAGAGGAATTTAGCCAATTAAATGAAGTACTTTCACCATAAAATATGGGTTTTGGTATAGTAACTAAATCCATAAGACTTGAGAAATATGAACAGAGCAGAGTCCTGGCAGCTGCTGCCCAGATCATAAATAGAGGCATGTGTTGGAAGCAGCCCAAGAGTCTGGTGGAGTGAGCATTAGCAAGCAGAGGGAGTGGTGTGTCAGCCAGCTGGTAACAATGCATTAACTGTGCTGGCAGCAGGGAGTGACCCCTTCTGACAGCTGGGCTGGTGAGCCCTACAGAGCAGCTCTTCATGCTCAACGAAGCACAGAGGCATTGTGAACCATTTGGTTCTGTTGCAATAGTATCCAAGAGATGCAGCAAACTCATGGTGTCACTTCTCTTTTGCAGCGTAAGGGAAGTTTGGGCTTATGTAAAACTCCCTGGTGTATTTGGAAGGAATCCTGCAAAAGGTCCTTATGAAATCCTCCATATTAGGTAAGCTTCAGTTAATGCTGAAGGCTGGAAGGACAAGATCTCTGCAACAGGCTATGCGTGCTATTGGCTGCACTGAAATGATGTGACTGCCTGATTTGATGGAGATGTTGGGTCTACTGGCACAGAGAGGGATTGCAGCACCCCTCAAGGCACTCCTAAAAGCTCAAAAGAAACCTCCTCTCATTCATGCTGAAAATGAGACTCAAGCTCCTCAGCTTATGTCCTGATACAGAAGAAATTTTAAACAAGCAATTTGGGAATTACATGCCTTTTTGGAGATTTCAAAAAGTGTCTTCTGGGGCCACCTACTAAATGTGTAAAACAACATGATGGAAGAGATTTAAACATGGTGGGTTTTGGGAGTTTGTCCTCTTCCTAGTCCAAAGCACCATAAGACCTTGGTAATGATATGGAAATCAATCCTTCTCTCTTCAATATTCAAAGCAATAGGAAACAGAAGGGAGTTTTGTCTCCTATTAAGTTACAGAAGAGGAGGAGCCCTACAATGAGCCAGAAGTCGAAGACAGAGCCATGGAGTGGACCAGGTTCTATCTCCCCACCCCAGGAAGAGGCAAGAAAGAAAGGTTTTGAGTTGTTCTGCCATTTTCGTCTTCCTACAGAGCTGTCTGCTTGTAGGGGCCCAGTAGATTCAACTACTCAAAACACTGAATTTATGTACATGTGGGACAGGGTCACTCAGTTAAATAATTAAAGAACAGCAAAAGAGGGAAAGCTACAGTAAGAGCAACAGGTTTAGTAAGAAGAAAACTTAGCACAAAACAAAATTGCCTCTTCACAGCCACTGCTCACTGTCTTACATGTAGTTGTTATTAACTGGACACATACAAAAGGAAGTTTTACTTGATAAACTGGAATTTATTTAAAGACTAAATCTTCTCAAAATTATAATCCAGAAATAATTACCAGGAAATTGCTTTGAGTTAAATATTTTGAGTGCACCAATGAAAAACTAATTAATATTCAAAGAGATCCTTATCCTTAATTAGAGTGTTCAAAAGAATTTTTAGCAAAGGAGGATAGCTCCCCAGGGGAGAGAAGGAGGAACATTAACAGAGCATGAAAGATCTGTTCTTCCCTTTGGGATAAGGAATATCTACATGATCTCTGTGGAGTTACATCAGCACAAAACCAGAGAAACATGGTTGTGAATCAGCTCATAGGATAATAGATGAAGGAGGCCCTTGAAGCTCATTGTACTTTAAGCAAGGTGCCTCATATCAAAGCCACCCTGCTGGAAAGCAAGAAAGGCAGCTGAATGGATGAAATGAGCCATCAGCAGGTGAGAGGACTATGTGTCTGAGAGTCATCTGTACAAGGTTTATCCCAATCCAGGACATATTAGTATGTTTTGCACGCACCTTTGTTCAACTTTGAGCTACAATATGCTTGAACTCTCAGTTTCTATGTCAATGCAGAAGGAAATGCAGGAGCTTTTTCTGCAAATTTGGGCAGCTACAATCTGGAGATGCAACAGATTTCTCTCTCAAGGTGTTTCACACATGAGCTTTCACTTTCATTTAGCCTCTCATCTTGACCAACCTCCTGACTGGATTTTCCATGACCCAGAGTACCCATGCAGGCCATGGACAGGAGAAGACTTGCCTTTCCAGTTCAGTTACAGGCAGTCCTGCTCTTAGGCAGCTCTTGTACTGTGCCTTATCAGCTCACTGGGGAAGGATCAATATCTTTGCAGACTTTATAGATGAAAATGACACAAGAACTTGAGTAATGATACAGACTCTTTCCACTACAGAGCAGATCACTATACAATGCAAATGGGTGGCCATACCCTATTTAGATCCACCACTTAAAGCCATGCTCTGTATGTTGTAATACAGCCTTTATTCATACAAGGGCTATAGAAACCACTACAACACAGATTGCTTTCAATATGGGAACTTATCACTGAGAAATAGACTGGGTATGAAATTATTTTTAAGAATGAGAAATTTCACATAAATACTGCCTCTAGTAACCCAGCATGGTATGCCTGCAAAAGGCGACAAAGCCAGAGTTAAAAATGGCTAAGTACATGTTCACTGCTTATTGAAACACTAAGAGTCAACAGAAGAGCTCTTGAGAGACACTTCATGGGATGCAGAAGACTGGGTATTAACACAAAATTAATGATTCAGCAATGATTTCTATCCATGCAGGACTTAGGTCCCAGTCCTGACCCAAGTTAAAGGGTGGGACAAAGTGAAGTCACTCTTCACATTAAGCAATGACATCACTTGTATCTTGTACTGCCTGCTAGTGCATGCTGGATATGTTTACACAGGTAACATTGAAACTCTCTTTCTTATTTAAGTTACTCTGTTAAGTACAATTTTAAGCATGATTTTGTACACTGTATCACAAAACAAAAACCTGTATTTAACCTGAAGAAAGTCTCTAATCTCTCTGAAGAGGATCAACTTTTAATTTTATACTTTTTTAAAGATCTCATTTTTATCTTAGTCATTAAATTTTATAAAGTTATCAGACATTTGTTATTTCTTCCTGAAGGCCACAGAGCATAAACAAAGAACAGTGACTCTTTCTTATAACTTGTAGCCCTTTGAAAGCACAAGCATGGCTAGTTAATGTCTAGCTTTTTTTGCAGTAATCATTAAAACCTTATAGATCTAATAATTACCATACACTCTGAAATATTAAAAAATATGCCCTTGCTCCATTACTGGAATTGCTTATCAGTATCACTCTAAGTATTTTATTCTCATGCCTATGAGACCTTGCTGACCTAAAATCTTATCACATATTCTGAAAAAGTAAAAAAACCAAAAAAGTCCTTGTTCTCATATTGAAATAGGATATTGGTATAGTTGGAAGTAGTTTACTCTCAGATCTGTAGTGTGCAATTGATGCTCAATATGTTTTTTAGTGTAATGAACATTAGGCATAATTCCTTACTGTTGCTATGGTGCTGAGTATTCAGATATTCCAACAAAAATTACATTTTTAAAAGCAACTAAAGTTGTTTAGCAACCTACATCCTATTTTCTAAAATGACTAGGTATTTGGCTGCAAAGAAAGTAAAATTGACTCTGGCATTTATGGCACTTAATCACTTTAAGAAATCAATTAGATGATGTGGCTGTTGGCAAGTCAGATACTAGGACACGGTAACCCTGACACTAAAATGATCTGAATTATGGACACTTTTGTGGTGGATCTCATCACACACAAGAATTTAAAGCAGTTTAACTGCAAATTCACACTCTAAATTATTATGGATTAATTCTGCTAGGCCCCTGGCTAGGCAAAACCCCAAGTTTCTTTCAAAAATCCTACTATTAAGAACAGTTTGGGTGTGCATTGAATCAATTCGCACTCTATCAGCAATGTAACAGAATAGAGTATTCAACTTTCCTACACATCTCTCACCTGGGTTGTCTTTTATTCATTGTTATTCAGATTTTAACAGTTTCACTGAACTGTGCTCTCAATTACACCTCAGTGAGTTTCAAAAACTTCCCTAGCTTTGCCAAAAAATGCTGGAGGAACAACTTCTTTCACAGTGACCACCTCCTCTAATAAGAAAAACAGAGCCAAAAGCCCTGAGCTTCCAAAGGCTGTATGGACTGGGGAGTTTGCACTCTCTGCAAACTGCCCTGCTCAGTGATACTTGGCCAAGAAGATTCTAAGCACAGTCTGCCCATAGTCAAGTTTAGCACCCTTCCATTTTCACAGTCTTTGGAGACCTTATGGGATCTGTAAGCCTTTCATACCCGCCTGAAACACTCCTGGGCCTGCAGTGTTCATCTGTGTTTTTGTGCAAGGAGAATACCCCTCAAGTGGGCGGCAACAAAGCCCCCTGATCTTTGCAGGTATGTTGGACCAGAAAAGGATGCCATACAAAACACAGTAACTGTGTCTTACAGCTGCAAGCACATTGAATGGGCACAAATAAGGAAACACAAGGAAACAATTCAGCCCACAGGCCTCAGTGCCAAGGCACACTTTATTTAGCTGTATAGATGTGGCTCACAAGGCTGTGGCAGCTACAGGTCGATTCTACAGAGCTCAGCACAGATTTTCAGCTCTGCAACAACAGAGTGAAGACAATAAAAGCTATGCTCTGGGCGACTACAGCCACATGCAGAGCAGTGACCCAGCTAAAAGGACTTCCCCCAACCCTGTAAGTCTGACATAAACCAGACGCAAGTAGTGGAGATCCTCAGCACAAGCCACTGCCTGCATTTATAGGTGCTGTCACAGCTGTAACTGGAGTGTGCTGTGCCTCTGCTGAAGATGGAGCAGCTTTTACTGCTTGTTCAGTGTGAAAGATTTACAAGTGCCTATTTTAGTTCTTAGCTGAACCTTCTGTTACTGATATGACAGGACAGCTCAGCCTCTAAGACACCTTAATGCTGGTTTCCATTCTAATTTCATAGCAAACACTGACCTCAGCAGAAGACTCAATACAGATGCAGGGCCTCACAACTCTTCTACCCGCAATAGAAAAACATTCTTATACAATGACCTACAGAAATAGCCCTATGTGATTGGGCAGTCACATAAAGATTCTGAATTATGACTACTGGGCCTTCACTCAGATAGTACTTTAGGTTATCTTACCATGTCAAATAATAATTGGTGCAATTAACTTTTTGCATTAAAATTGCTAGCTTGCCTATCCCAGTAAATAAAAGAGCATGCATTAATTACACAGGTAGTGTTGAAGATGAACTGTCAGTTTACATGCTGACAACCAAATAAACTTATTCCATTAAGGGAACTGAAGATATGTGGAAGCACAGAAAATTTAATTAAGTTTCATTTATCTCCTATGGTAGCCATGCAATTATTTAAGAGTCAATAGCCTAAAAATAAAGTCCAAACTAAACCATCTATGGAACTCTCAGAAGTATGTTGAAGAACAAGCAGTAAGTCGCATGATATGATCATAGTAAAACATTTATTGATGGTATATGTTTGAACAAAACAATTCACAAGTGTGTTGTAACACATGAGGATACTGCAAGTGATATTTTTCCATTCCAGTTCTTTAAGAGAATGGAAGTATTACATTTGCCTTGTTTAAACCAAATCTGTATCCAACAAGAGACTATATTGCTTGTACTATTTTGATCCTAGAGCCAAATCTACTAAAACCAAATTAAATTGACAAAACAAAAGATTCAATATAATATATAGGAAGTCTCTGACACTGACACTTTTCCCATTAACTACAGGTTAACACTCAGAGATAGCAGTCCCTATGTATGTTTCTTTCCCTAATTGTAAAAAATCCCATTTTAAAAGATAAAAACTGACATAGCACCTTCCTTAACTAACTGGTAGTTAATAGTTCCTATTTATACATTTTTGATGAAGTGATTTTAGATTTCCTTCATCTTTTTGAAATAATGCAGATGATTTTGTTCAAGAATTCAGCTTGAAGTCAAAATATAATAATTTATAGACCTATTCTTTCCAATTCAACACTTCATTGATACAACAGTTTCAAAGAATATAAAGCTTGGCTCCTCTCTTCTCTCCTTTTCCCATCTTGCTTAACTCATCCCAAACCGAATAGGAAAAGAATGAAGTTGAATGAGTGTTGCTAGTTGTAAATTCACTTTCATCCTTTCATGAGGCTGTGCCTACACGCCACATTTCAGCATGTTTGTTTTCTAGTAATGCAAGCTCCATTTCACTTTCCCTGATAAGGCCCCTAGACTAGGGAAAAAGTAAGGCAAACAAAATGATGTGAAGATGTTTAAAAGCCAGCTTTCTTCAGCCTCCCACTATGCAGATCATAAGCCCAGCACAAATTATTCCTAAAGTGCCAAAAAAGAATTAAACCAGAATACTAAAACCTCTGGAGAGTACAGAAGGAAGGTACAACACAATTGGTGATGTTGTGTAATTACATTAGTTTTAAATTTCAAAGTATTTCCTGAATAAAGTGAACAGGTAATTTGCAGTCATACATAGTGATCAGTTAGATCACACTTCAAGCATATAAGAAACTATTTGGGCTATTTTCTTAAAATTCAGGCCAAATTAATCGGAATGTATTGTCTACAGGCATTTGGCTTCAGACAATGAAATTGTATCTTATTTTTCCATCTATTTTCATTATAGTGAAGGGAAAAACCTTTTTTTTTTCTTCCTCTGGCAATCTTGTATCAGTTGTATAACTTAGCAGAATTCAGTCAATTCACTTTCAGGAGTTTGGTTTGGTTTGGTTTTTTTGTGTGAGCCATGTTATTGGAAGAAAATTACTTCTTAATTACCTATGGGATTGCAGTCTCCCAGAAGAATGGTTTCCACTACCCTGACTTTAATTTAGAAACCAAACTCTCTGCATTTTGTATCAGGAAGACAACACATTACAATGCCACGGAGTAAAATCTGCAAAGGCAATGATTTTACAATCAAAGCTGATGACGAGATGAGGACCATTCACAATGCTTTTTTATTGTGTACTTGAGAAACCAGAGTTCTAGACATTCCAGAGATTTTATTTCAGCACCTTCACACAGCTCTAGCATCATTTGCCAAATGGCTTAAGAGATGATTAAAAAATTCCCTTATATTCTAGTTCATTGCGGATTTGTGAAAACTCAATTCATTACAGACAAAACTTGATGGCTGTTTGGTGTCACTGTGAAATACTCTTAACCTCAAAAAGAGAATACATTAAGTACACATTTTCTACAGACAAAATAGTTGTGTTTATGTGTGCCTGCCCCTAACCCATACCCATGTCTGTCAGAACCAGGTTGACATTATTTAAGTCCCACTGCAAGGGGTCTGCCTATGACAATGTGATAGAAAAGCAACAGGACACAATTGTATTCAATCAAACAACTTGGTCAGGTGCAGACTGAATGTTGTTTGATATTCAGATACATCCTGAAATGGCTTACAAGAAAGCAACTTTGGATGTTTACTTGATCAATGAGCTTTTACTCTAGTTTTCTTGAGGCCTACATTATCTGGACAGGAACCTTGATCAGGAGAGTAGGGAGAATAATTCAAAGAGCCCATCAGTGAGCCATGGTAGGGTGACCGGAGTCCCAGGGAACATGATGCTGTGTTGCCTCCATAGAAAACAGAAAGCAAAACTGCCAGGAGGTACAAATAAAGGCTGTACCTAGGAAAGAGGGTAGTGGTTGAGACCTCTCTTCAGCAGGTTTAGATGTTTAAAAGCTAAAAGAGATTAAGTATTCCACTATGGAACTTCATCCACCCAGTCTTAGGTGCCTATCTAGGAAGAAAGGCTTCAGGCACTATGGAAGCCCCTCAGCTGTGATTTTTTTACCTCATTGTCACCTGGATGTGTCAGAATTTGCTGATTCTCCACCACAGAACCCAGGCCACAACATACTCCAAAGTAATTACTACCTTAACCCAACACCAAATAAGGGATAAATCTCTGGCAATCTTAATTCATCTGATAAAAGCAAGACACTTATAGAGTATCATGTAAGTAAACTGATCTTTTGTCTTGGACTTGAAACTAAGCTTTTAACTTAATGTGAAAATTTAGAGCTCATAGTCCTTGGTCCATTGGTCATGCAGGGATTCAAAATGATCCCTCAGAGAATACATACAACTTTTATATATATATATATATATATATATATACATACATATATATATATATGTGCGTGTATGTATATAGGTATGTATAGATGTATGCAAATGTACATATACACACACATACACACACATATATGAACATTTTATGAATTCCAGATAAATTCTAGAAGAAATAACTTTGATGAAAGCCATATTTTTGTAAGTGATTAATTTAAACATGAGATAATTCCTTAAAAAAATACACTATGTTAGTACTCTTTTAATATAGAGAGTTTTCTAAACTGCTTTTCTCTGCTTTATTAAACTTTAGCTCTTAGATATGCCTTCTTTCAAGAACTGGGCAGAGGTAATCCATTTGACTGAATCCCATCAATAAATATCCAAAACCAGCAAGTGGCTTCATCAGCATGATTTGTTTGCATCACATAGACAACTGTATCTTTGCTCTGAACTGGTGAAGTCAATGGGCACCACAAAGTTTGCTCCTAAGCCACATGGGCCTGTGAACAACAAATATTCCAGGGGACAGAAGAGTTCTTTCAACTCTATCCAATTCTCCATTCTACATAACTGCTGGAGGAGCCTGTAGCAGCTCAAGGTACAGCCATCAATGCTGAAGCTTTACTGAGGAATCAGAAAGGCAGCAAAGGAACAGGAACTGCAGCCACTTTCTGAACTCACCCACCATTTCTCCTGCCTTTTAACCAAAGCAGAACTTGGTATAGCAGCACTTCCATCTCAGATCTTCGACAAGAAATAATTCATATTTTAAGCAACTCTTGCCAGCTTTCATTGCTATTGACATTTCCATGCAAATCCTCTAGCATTAAGGTATCCAACTGACTAAAATTAGGTAATTTGAAATTTATATGGGCTTCATTAACAGCATCTAAGCACTTTATACATGGCAAAGCTCATGGATAAAAGAATACATGTAGTGTGTTTCAGGGGAATTCACAGCTAACATTTCACCAAGAGTCAAAGTGGAAATGCTTCATGACTTAAGATGCTTAGCATCTTTTAACTCAGGCCAGATGTAATGTAAATTACCCTATCTCATATCTAATAGTATTTTCATAAATGGCAGCAGGAATTAAATGGAAGACTGGCTCTTAAGCTTAAATACTTGCAGAAGATGCTGCTAGACATCTCCTTTCTGTTTTTGGAGTGTATCTCTTCTCCAAGGAGAGAGGGCAGATAGGAAGGGAGTAATACAGCAAATTCTAAAAGGAATATAAAAATCCATAGATTAAATCAGTCACTTCATCTTTAACATGAGATGTTAAAGGATGAAGTTACATTTATTTATTTTCTCCTTGGAAGTTTGAGAAAAATTAGTTCTACACTGTTTTAAAAATAGTAATTGATTAGTCTTTCTTTAACACTGTCATTATAGTTGTTTATCAACAGGCCTACCAGATGGCAGTGAAACCGTAATTACACAGTATACACAAGACTTCAGAAGCAAATATCTATCTATATGTGCAGCTTCTCATATGGGAAGTCCACATATCTCATGATCCACCATTACACCTCAAATAACACAGAAGGCAGCATAACTTGTTGGTACCAGTAGAAAAGGCCTAAACTGGTATCAATCACATGCATCCAATGGAGATTCACTTTTGCTAAAATGCACTCAGCTACCAAATGTTTTCTTACTCACTTCCTCTTTTAAAAAATACTTCCTTAAAACATACCACTAGGTTTGGCCCCACTGCCTAAAAAACATAACACGCATCCTTTCTCTTAGAGTAAATAAGGCAGATGAGGAACAGTAACAAAGGGAAGTTTCAGAAGGGCATGGGAGCAGGAGAAACAGACACAATACCTGGTGCAGGGTAGAGAGGCCAAGTGACTTGGAAACATAAAGACCCTACATTTGAAAAGAGACATTAACTGAAAGATTCAGGCTTGTTTTATTTGTTTTATCATAGAATCACAGATTGTTTTGGGTTGGAAGGGACCTTAAAGACCACCTAGCTCCAACCTGCCCTCCATGGGCAGGGACACCTCCCACTAGACCAGGATGCTCAGAGCCCCACCCAACCTGGCCTTGAACACTTCCAGGGATGGGGCATCCACAGCTTCTCTGGGCAACCTCTGCTAGTGCTTACCACCCTCATTGTAAAACATCTGGGTGAAGACATTCAAGTACTCAAACAACTGAACAACTGGAGATGTTTCTTCGCTAAAAACATACACTTCACAAATATTCAAGAAACTGTGGCTTTGAGGGGGGGGAGGGGGGACAGGTTTATGTGGACTTTAAAGGAGTAAGGCTGTATTTTGAGACAATATTGTTGCTATGAGTTGTAACATATTTAAATACAACAAAAATTACAAGAAGCTAAATTTTCTCTTGCTGAGGTTTTTAAAAGATGTTTTTAGCTTGTGGACTTTGAACACAAAACTCTTTAGCAACACTTGAATTTCCTTTATTAAGGCATATGACAGAGGCATTCTTCCATGACTACTGAATGCAAGTTGTGAAAATCCATCTGATTTTACTAAATAAACCAAAGTTAATATGAAGGGAACCTTGGGATAAGTAAAATACACAATAATTGAAATATTATAGTGATGGACACTGTTCTGCCTAAATCTTCAATTCTCTTTAATTTTTTTTCCCTAAAACTGTGACCTTTTCAATAAATTCTGTGTGGATGGGAGTATGTACCCTGAAACCCAAAACCAGACTATTCTTGTGTTTCACAGAAACACATCATAATGACAGAATCAGTTTAGAGACAGAAAACAGTAAATGAACAGGTCTGGAAAAGTTCTTTAGCACTTGCCTACCCATATAGATGGTTGCATAAGCCTTGTATATTGTGTTGGCAAAGACAAGGAGATGTAAGTCTTGCACTTGAAACAAAGCAGCTACACACCAGCTCCTAGGAGTCTTTATTTTCTAACATGCACTTCTGCGTGGCTGTTGGGGCATAAGAAGCGGTACTGAAGAGGTCTCTTTGGGGAGGCAAAGGATGTGTGTGAGCAAATGGGTGCAAACTGTGTGATTCTCTTACCTGCAGAACAGACTGCCATAAGAAAGTCTCATTACAAATAGTGCAGATTTCAGGCTCTGAAGAAAGCCCCCAGCTTTCTCATCAAGAATCTAGGGTGAATGTATGGGTATGGGTGGTTCATGTTACCTTGATCTTGAAATACTTTAATGTATCTCCTTTTCTAGCCAATGAGGAGACTGATGTTTGAGTGATCAGACCTGGTGAAAAATATGTTTGTCCTGCAAAACATGCCCTCTGTCTTTATTTTTAAAAAAGGCTTCTCTTCTCAATGGTCAAAACTGTTAGAAGATCCATTGAGACTCAGAAGATCAATACCTATGCGGTTTTTTTGCACTTTTTCTTCCCTGGCAACTTCAGGTATTAATGGCTTTCTGATTTTGTTTCTTTAATAGGAGGCTGAAAATGGTCAGTATGCACTGAGGTTTCCAATGCAAAGAAAGCATTACTTTAGTAGTTTCAAAGAGCTAAGTCTTTCCACAGATGATTCTAAAATGAAAAGCAATTCTACAAAGTGACTATTTCCCCTCAAAGTTTTTTTGTTTTCTTTCCTTGACAATAGTGTGTTGATACGTGCAGCATTTCTTTAGTGTGTCTCTTCTCTTTGATATTAACAACACCTTTTAGTTTTGAAAAAAATTTTAAAGGCACCCCAAAGAGATGTCAGATATATTACGGACAGGACCTTGGACTACTTCATGGTGCCTGAGAAAAGTTCAGTTTGAAGCTTACAGAATCAAAAAATCATAGAATGTTAAGAGCTGGAAGGAGCCTTTAAGATCATCTAGTCCCAACTCTCTGTGCCATGGGCAGGGGCAACTCCCATTAGACCAGATTGCTCAAGGCCTTTTCCAACCTGGCTTTGCACACTGTGAAAGTTGGTACATCCACAGCCTCCCTGACTAACCTGGGCTCCAGTATCTCACCAGCCTCACAGGTAAAAATGTTTTCCTAATATCAAACTTTATTTCCTGTCTTTCAATTTGTACCTATTACTTCCTGTCCTAGCACTGCAGTTTCTGATGAACAGTCCTTCTCTGGCTTCCCTATAGGCCTCTTCAGATACTAGAATTTTGCTGTGAGGTCCCCACAGAACCTTCTCTCCTCCAGGCTCAACAGCCACAACTTTCTCAGTCCATCTTCATAGAGAAGGTGCCCCAGTCCCCTCAATCCTAATCCTTATGCCTAATCCCTAATTACTGGTTGAAAGGTTTCCTGTGATGACATCAAACAATATCAAAAACACTGATGGAAGTAGGAGCAAAGAAGAGGTATCAACTGTCTACATAAGATCTTCTAAAATTATTGTTTTAATAATTCCTTTTGAAAAGATGATTGTATGCTTAAGATTACAACTCAAAACTTATCAGATTTTAAATAATATATGTACAAATCATGCCATAATAAAAGGTCACAGACACTGTTCACAAATTTAAATAAGTATTCACATTGGTATCAAAATGCACAATAGAAAAAACTTGCTATTCAAGTAAATTACTTGGAAAAATCTAGAATAAAGAGAGTGGCTCTTCCACTGCTGCCTAAAAATGACAAAAACAGGTGACTTCATGTAAACAGTGGACTCCTAAAATGAATTAATACAGTTTAAAAGCTGTATTTTTGAGAATATTAATGAAAGTAATGATTATGAAATAATGGGTGCAACAAAAATTCCAACCTGAACCACTCACCCTACAGAATCAGATTTAGTCTTAAGTGTCACATATCCCAATTCACAAAGCCAATATTTACATTTCCTGAAGTATTAACAATCTTTAATTTCATCCATATTTTGAATAGATTGAACCCAATGGATTTACTTTGAAAAATGGAAGTTCACTCCTTAAGCAAGATTGTTTTCTTTTGGTTTTAATGGGGGCTTTTTTTCCGCTTACATATCTGATTAAAGGGAGGAAAATTACACAGTAAAAGTAGTATGGTTTTGGCTTGTTTTGTTAGTTTGCTTTTTTAAAATATAAATTGCATAAGGATTATATTCCTCTTCTAAGAATGTACTTGACACAGATGTTTCAAGAGTGCTTTCTTGTCCCCGAGGACGATATTTTTATCATCTAATTTCAGACACGCAGCTCACATCATTTACATCCCTCCCTTGGAGTTCTCAGTAAATAAACTTCAGGAAGCAGGCAATTCACATACCCTAACTAAGAACATGCCTAGGTGCACAAGGGAGATGGTGAAATTACTCTCTTAAGTGTTAGATTATTTTTAGTTCTTTTGCTGTCACCCATTTCCCCAGCCATTAAAATCTGGTCTATTTGTTCCAGTGTTTCTTAGTTTTGAAGAGAAAAGCAACTCATACAACATGGGCATTCTTCCTCTCCACCTCTTCTTCCATTACTAGAGTTATCTTATGAAAATGGTTTACTATGTATTCCAGAGATATCTTACAGAATCATCAGAAATTGTCAAAATCAGGGAAGTCAGACATAAAAAGAATAATTGCACAAACACAATGTAAGATTTTCCTTTCAAATTAATCATCTCCTACCAGAAACTTTTATTTTGAAGGAGACCCTACTTGAGCTAGATTCTAGCAGCTTAGGCAGAAGTGCAGGAGTTTGGGAAGAGGCAGGAATTGGGTGAGGGAAGGAGGGGAGAGCACCAGTCTCATGCCAGTGGAGCACAAGAGGCCGGAGGAACAGTACAGCTGGCCTTCACAACATCAAAAAATGTTGGTTGCGGGCAAGTCAGACCTAGGCCTAAGCTTCTATATTAGCCAGTTCTTTGCTTACATTGACAGCAGGAACATATCACCTCTAAGTTTCTTCTCTGAATGTGACAAGAAATAATAATCTTGTTCAACAGAGCAATTGAATTAACCAGAATTCCTCTAGTGTGCCCTAAAATGTCACAGTTCACTATAGCGCTGTACAACGTGAAGATGTTACTGCATTTTATGTTATACAGAGACTTTTCCAAAATGCCTGACTTAATCAGCTTCCATTCCAGAAAGTTTTCAAAACCCAAGTGGATAAAGTTTAGAGCAGCTTGATCTCATTTCACAGCTGTTCTTTGAGCAGGAGCTTGGATTGGAGAGCCTGTGAGCTTCCTCACAACAATAAATTATCCTGTGATCAGGTGAAGTAACATTCAAACCCAAGAATTTTTAAGAAGCAATACAAACCCCAGGACTACTTGATAAGGAAGCTATGCATAACTCTATAATACACATACAAATGCTAGGATTTGAGTGTAAATTCAAATTACAGAACACCCCAATAATTATTAACTCAAAGCTTTTCCTTAAAATCAAGTTAAGACTTCTGTCTGATTTACAAAGTACCTCCACTATAACACAACTACAATATTTAAGCTCGTAGAAGTGAGTAGTTTTAATACACACAGTGAAAAAATCCACTGAAAAAATTTCTATATACAAATTTTAATGAAAACTCAGAGAAAGAGCATGACCTAGCAGCAAGATTTTTGGTTTTCTTTGTTGTACAGCATTGGATTTACATGCAGCATTATTAAATAGTAACCTATCTAGACAATAACATATCTAAGACATAAGCATCATTCGAATTAAGTCCATTTTCACTAAGGCAATGAGTCAAAATTCCCTATTAAAAACTTGCTTGAATACAAAAATAGGAGTTTTAACTAACAAGCAACAAACACACACATATATAGTGTCTGATCAAAACATGATGCAACAGAAGTTCCAAGTTTATGTATTACAAGGAAAAAGGAGGTAACAGGTACAAGTCATTGTTGAGAGAAAACTGAAGACTTTCAAAGTTTGTCCCAGAAGAATCCTCTTATATTTTCTTTCTGAAAATGTGTTTTATCAGCTTCTTAAGGTTCCAAATATTGAATAAAGTTTGTTATAAGCAAATGTATTCTTTTCAAGAGTGAAAAAGCAAGTTGAACAGTTATCAAAAAGCAGCACTTGTAAAGATCACCAGATACACTATTCAGCCTTAGAATATAATTCAAATATTAAAACTGAATAGTTTTAATAAAAGTTTTAATCCTTGTGGTGCATAGTAGACCATTCTTGGCTATGTGAAAACTTTAAATGTCCAGCACATTTGAAGTAATTAAAAAATTTTAGCAACTTTTTTCTCTCCAAACCCCACTTTATGATCAAGAATTTTCAGTTGGAGAAAAACACAAAAAAAAAAATCACAACTTTAAGAATGTGGAAAATATTTTTTAAGCAAAAAATATACCTGAGGAAACAAAATTTTACTTTAGAACAGAAATAGGTACTTAGAACAAAAATATGTAATTTTTTTAGCATAAATTATTTTAAATATTAGGTTTGATTACCGAGATTCTGCCAGGAAAAAGGTCTTCCTGGACTAGCTGTTGTTCAGAAAAGGACTGATCAGTGTGTCAGACAAGACTTTTAAAAATTCTAATGTTATGCTTAGGCTGCATATTACTTCCATTTGTTCTGGCAACATTTACCCATGACAGCAGTGCTCAGGCTACGTTATTTTATAGGAAGTGGGAGTTCACAATAATAGTACTTCATTGTTCAACCTTAGTCATCATCCATAATTTTTTAAAAATCAAGATATTTAATTACAAGAGTTTATCTTCAGTACAAGACTTGTAACTGTTTAGTACACTTAACTCTCAAGCAGTTGATCTGACTTACACTGCTTGTGAAGAGCATTAGAACTTTCCAGATGAGAATAAGTTGAAGCAACTAGATTTCAGCACTATTACACTCAAGGGATATTAATGGGATTTTACACATATTCTGGAGAAAGTTAATTTCAATTCTTACAACTCTTTACTGAAATAATATGAAATTTTAGTTCTAGTAAAACTCTGGTGATTCAAGTAATGCTGATTTTTGGGGCCAGAAAATAACTATAAATACCAAAATAGTCTACACTTATGCTGCTGAAATAACAGGCCTCAACTACTTAGGCTGAGACATAAAAGGTAGAAATAAACATGTCTGGCCAGTGAAGAAATGTTAAAACAAACCCCAACTGAACATTTTTCAGGTGTGCAGACTAAAAATGACAACTAGTAGGCTATAAACTAAAGCATGACCTTCACATCTGTGATTTCTGACCTTTTCCACTCCTGTCAGACTCTTCCATTTCATACAAGGCCATGAAACGCCTCACCAAAATCACTGTTTTGACAGTAGCCCCCTTCAAATCTTTACCTCTCCCTCTCCTGTGTCACAAAGGCACCTGCCTCAGCTGCGCTTGAAGACTCTCCTGGCAGCAGCAGCTCTCACCTCACCAGCCACCCCTGCCACACACTGCTGCTCACCTCATCCTGCACACAAAGCTACAACACTTATCCCATGACTGCACAGGCTCCTTCTGTGCCACCTTGCCCCTGCCTTCCATGTACTCCAACCCACACTAAGGGTTTCATTCTTCACACAGTAAGTATCTAGTGTTAATGCTGGAGCAGAATAGAGCTTTTCCATTTATTGAATAAATGAACTTGTTATGGTAGTGTTATTTCAGTGCAGTATAAACCAGCCTGGGTGATTCTCACGGGCCCTACAGCTGAACTTACTGCAGGGAAATCCACAATGCCTTTTCTTCTGAAAAGCCCCTAGAGATTGACCAGCAGCTCCTGGAGGCAAATAAGTGAAAAGAAATGCCACACAAGACAACACTCAAATGCCCTTGCAGCATTTCCCTCCTCACCCAGAAGTGCTGACTAAACTTTACCTTTGATGAAACAAAGGATGCAGGAGGAAAAGGCTCAGGATTGGTAGAAGTTACCAAGCTGCACAAGGAAAGGGCTCAGTTCAGCAACTTTTCTCCATCACACATAGAGCATCACATACACACCATATCATCAGAAAGGCAGGGAACAAGGGGAAGCACAGTAGTTTTCTGTACTCCTGACAGGGAGTCTCCTGTGGCTGGGGTGCAAAGTTTTAATCTTTTTTCCTTTTAAGTCAGGGCAAGCAGACTGCCTGCAGAGAGCACCCTTTCAGACAGCACAACCAGCTATAGGTGTGTCTACCTGGTTACCAATTTATTATTATGAAAAGCCTCTACATAAACATGCCCATTTAACCAGGATTAACACAGTCCTGGAGGCTTCACATTCCGTCTCTTTTGTGCATGTGTTTCATGCATCTTTATTTATTTATTTATAATAAATAAATAATACTTATTTATTTATAATAAAATCCTTACCTATTCCAAAAATTACTTTATTTTAAAGATGTTTATAAACCTGGGTTTTCTTCAGTAACAGTTCACTAACAAACTTGAAGCTACCATTAGCAAGACAAAACATTGATCTTTTGAGAAGACTAACGTTTGAGAAGTTAATACTCCAGAACAAGAAATAAACCTCAAAATGCAGCGTTATTGTTGGAAAATTAATTCTGGCTAGTGATATCTAACAGGACAAAAACCTAAAACTAGGCAGTCGCACTGCATACATTGAGTAGATAAAAAATGCAATGCATGTAAAAGTTCTGTAAACTCTATTCTACATCATTCTACAACGGGGTAGATTCAAAACTATCTTCAGTCATGCTCAATGGAGAGCAAACTTAGTTACTACATTGGCATACCAGAAAATATATTTACATATGCAGAACCAAAGGGGAGGTCTTCAAACTGTCATTTTCTGAAAAGAACAAACCACACCATTCATGTGTGGACTTTATCACAACTCCTTTTCACAAAAATATTGACAGAAAATATCCATACTCAAACAGTTTAAATGAACTTATTACAGAACACAAATAGATCTGCAACATTTGTAATACTCCTTCAACATGCACATAGCATTCTCACAATGCACCATTTCTTCTAAAATATGTAATACATGCACTGGTGACAGTATAAAAATAAACAGAATCACTCTGATAAAAAAGATAATGGAAGAGGGTTTTCCTCATATGAAAAATGCATATTATTTTTTCCAGATGCTTAACAGTATTATTCTCTTACAAAAACTGAGATGTCCTGCACAATTTTAGTTTTACTTGTGCTCACTCTGAATTGCATGACATATCTAAAGTATTAATATCCCCCAAATTTTGATCAAGAGCTCTTAAACTCTACTTCGGCTGAATTACACAAAGCTTAAAAAAAAAAAAGTCTAGTATTTCTAGCTGCATTTTAACTTTATTAAATGTTTTACTTACTCTCCATGGTCCCAATAAATTATGTGTTTTATTGAGAGTGACTCCTTTACAATTTCTTCTAATAGGCAAGATATATCCATTGTAATTCATTACTTGTATAATTAAATAAAAAGTCCTACCTTTCTTAAAGAATAGACCACAGCATTTCTAATGCAACAAATTAGAATTCAGTTTAAAGCAGAACTACACTTCTCTAGTATTTTGAAAAAAAGATGAAAAATTTTACATCTGTCAGAGAACTGTTCAGTTAAAGCCTGCTTTAAACGTCATAATCCAAAAATGCTGTAAGAGTCCCTTTTCTTCCAAGAACTTGTCAATGAAAGGTTGACATCCAGTCCCATCAGCCATTTAAAGAATGTGTACAAGAATAATTTGATTGGAATTTTCCATGAAGTAGGTAATTTTACTAAGATCTCAGACACTGAAATAATGATCCCTGTTAAAGGGACACCTACACTAACCAGTGTTCAAAGGCTGATTAAACTAGAATGCTATCCCCAAATCTTATTCCAAGAGATTTTCTCATCCTTTGTTTTTAAATTAAAACAAAGATTATATTACAAATCCAAAAGTCAGTCCATTTTGGGAGGGAGGGGTGGGTCTGCTCTGTTTCCCCACACAACATGGGAGAAGGTCCCTTTAACAAGGAAGGAGATAGGTATCACTTAATCAGGATGTGGGAATGGAATCTGTACCTATGGGTAAATGGCAATGCGTTCTGGGTTGGTTCAGCCCTTGGTTCTGAGTTCTGCGTCACTTCTGGCATCGCTCGCTCGTCATCTGTCCCATTAATACTTTCCGGAGTTAAAGGAGACTGAATATCCCCTCCAGCTGATTCCTTAAGTGAAACAAACAACACATTAAAATTACAAACTGACCTGCTCAAAAAGGCTATGTACATAAAAGCACATTCTTAAGCAATACACAAATTTTAGGTAGTCTTACTACGATGTTAAGATTTCCGGCATGCCTCATGGTCACATTCCATCATGTGTATTTAATATAGAAGTACATTACCAAAAGATACACATTATCTTGTACAAAACATTTTCAGCCTATGAACTCTTTGCCAGTCCAACTTTCCATTTATTACAGATCTCTCTCTTACCTGGAATTACATTTTGCCCTCATTCTTATACTTTGTGGGGGACTATTGACACTCACAATTCTTGCCTCACACTTTACATTCTAATGCAGTGAAACAAACAATCCTGATATTTGTTTCAAAATCTAGCTCTTTTACTGTTTATTAACCAAACTGAATAGCGGGAGGGCCACTTGTGATGCATTCACACTTTCACCTATGAGCCATCAGTAAAGAGCACTTATTCAGCAAAGCACAGGCAAAAATTTTCATGGGCATGCTAGCCTGGCCTAGCTCTTGCTGGTCGTGGTATTATCTGGGAAGGAGAATACTGCAGCTGCACCCAGGTGTACACATAGCTGTGGCCATGCAATTGGATACCCGAAGAACTTAATGGCTGCCTCCCAGCAGAAGGCACTGATGTGGTTCTCATCACCCCTTATCACACCAGCACGTATGTTTGTGTATACATTTAAGTGTGAAAGAGAACAGAGTTGACAAAATAAAGAGGCAAATAAATTATTCTATACAAATTACATGTTCTTTTCTATTATAATTTTTATTTGTATTTTCTTCCAAGAGGATAGACAGTTTCCATTATTAATAAATAAATTACTTTCTTGACCTAGAAGCTTTTTTCTATTTACTCTTCTTCTCAAACTACACTAGGTATTCTAAAAAATTACATATCAAACTAAAAAATCTGGACGGCTTGTATCTTTAAGACATAATTCCTATAACACCCATAATACAAAAAATAAGAGCCTACTTATTAAAATGTTTTTAAGTGTGAATGCACAGAAATTATTTAAATAGAAAGGAAAAAATGTGCAAGTTCCATCTAGACTTGTTTTTCAGTAAAGTACTTCCATAGACTTCTAATACAAACGAAATTCAAGTAACAAAAATTAAGGCAGACAAACATCCCAGTCTATGTAATATCAAAGGATCCTGGCCTGCAAATTCATGAACAAAAGAAATATCAGTTTCTAGTGTATCTGTCTTCCACAAAAAGGACAGGTTAATCAGTGCTTTCACACATTCACGACTACCCCTGCCTGATAAGTAACTTATTTGCAGAGCACTGTAATGGAGCTGACTATGAACAAAGCACCAAATATAATAGAAAATTTTTCACGAATGTTTATAAACAATATGTTCCCATTTTATATTAATTAGAGGAGTAAAAGTATTTGAGAAACATTTTGTAAATGTGCATCTGTAATAACGTTCATATTCCATACCATTATAACTTCACATATCCATTCCAGATTTTACAAAGTTCGGGAAGATATTGTGGTATTTACTATCTAAACTAAACATAATAGAGAGGTATTCATCAAAAGATGTCTTAAATTTCAATGTCTTTAAAAAAAACCCACATGCACTTACAAAAGAATATTGAAAGTAAAACAAGTAGACATTACAACACAAATCAAACCACCTTTTAATGGTAACTAAATAAGGAACAGAAAAAACCGAGGAATTCTAAAATCATTAACAAACAAAAACAAGTCCAGCATGTTTAGTCATTGAGTATTATAATATCTTCTCAGTAAGGATTCCGTACATTGCCCTGGTGCAGCTGTTCGTCATAGTGCTTCTCTGTACTGGCTGGCAATGGCATAAGTCTGCCAGTTACTGCCACCCTAACACATCCGAAACATTTGTTTTGGCATAGAAATTCATATAACATCAACAAAAGTGACCTTTTCCACAGGTTTTAGGTAGATTTTGTACTTCTACAGAGAAAAAGGCAACAAATGATAAACCAGGGTCATTTTTCCAAAACCAACCCATTCCTTGTACTAAAGATGATGTGATGGTAAAACTTTTCAGGCAATAGCTATTCCCAATAGTTTGCATAGGAGGGGCTCAATATCACAGACAAGACTGAATTGAGATTCAGGTGCCAGCTGACTGGGGTGAAACCTCGCAAGACTGATGTGGTGCAGCTGCAAACTGTACAAACTGCTGTGTTTGGTTCTGTAGTTAAACCTGATTAAGGTTGCCTTCTTCATAAAAAGGAGGTTGATGTAGGTGGACACACTTTTCAGGATATTGCTTCATGCAGCTCAGTGAACTCCAGATCTTAGCGTAACTGCACAGGCAAGCTTGTAACTGAGAATAGACCATGGGTGGTTTGCCACTGCAAGATCCATGAGTTTATGAGAAGAACAAAAATAATTCCCTATATTACAAGATGGATCTGGGAAATAGGAGGTGGCAGAGCAGGGGAGCCAGTATTTTAGTTTTGTATAAACATGGTAAGAGGATTGCAAATTTTTATTACCTAAGGCTGAGTTATATTGACACTAGATGGTATACCTACATGCATAGGTGGTCTTAGAAGTCCCAAAATAGACAATTTCTTTCTAGATCAAGGCCTCCAGACATACCAGATATAGATAAACTGTGTACTATTATGTGACTCTGTCTTAATACAGATGGGTTTAAAATACAGGTTCTCTGACATAGAGACAATGCTTCATTATTCCCATCTTAATCTCAAGATGGGACTTACAGATAACAAAGCAGTATCTCTCTTCTAATTTGTTGGTCCAGGCCACTGTCTTTCTCTAGACAAGTTAAGTTCTCTTTATAGTCAAGGTAATGATAATTTTATCTATTATCTGATATTCTGGAAAATTAAAGCAAAGCTTGCTGGTAGACAGGCAGAGAACTGGCAGTATTAAAGAAACAGGGAGAATGTAGAGTTTAAAATTAGCAGTAGAATCATTGCTTAGAGGAGAAGGAACTCCTGATATTAAAAAACTGCAAATTAGGCTATGTATGATGTTTCTACTATGTCTATGGTCTTTCTACTATGTGTTTCACACACACACAACAAAAAAAATCCAAAGACATATTCCATCAGATGAAACAAAACATCCATAAAACCCACACAACTTCTACTTTCTGGCCATTGAGGCAAAAGTGCCAGGACTTTAGGACCAACACTTTGCTAAAAGACATCACATCTGTGAGAAGCAGCCTAACTTCAGTGGACTTTAGGCAAGATTGCTCTGAAATTTTAACATGACTTGGGTCAGATAAATATTTGAACTACAAATACATATACAATTTCTGAGATATTTTTGCTGTTATCTCTTGCTTTCTATTTATCCACAATTCCCCAAGTTTTTGCAGGGCATTCAGAATTGAAACTCACATGTACCAGTGGCATTTGCAGGCTTGCACCAAACAATAGTGAACAGCAAATGTCTTGTGCAGTGTTTTATTACAATAGTTGTAGAGATATTTCATTTAGATTCAATCTGTAAGGGCATACTAAGGCAGAAAAACATACTTTTACTCTTTTAGAATTGTGTAGTAGAGAGGGTGGAAATGCACCATATCCAGTACTTGAATTAACTGGCAAATTACAATGACATTTTTTAAACCTGTACCAAGAGAAATAAAACTTTCTATTTAAGTTTGATGTGTGCATTTTCCAGTTTTGATATGCAGTATTTTCCTACTATTATTAATTTAATCCAGAAAGACATCTGCAAGTCTAAGACAGTAAAGGGGCTGATCCTTTTAGATAACTGATTTACCATTACAAACTACATATACCTCCCAATGTCCTCTTTGTCAATCCTGTCAAAGCTTCATTTAAAAAGCCAGGTTCCTGCAAAGGCTTGACTGACCAGTAAAATTATCTCTTTCCTTTTTACTCTCCCCCTCTGCAATGGATCACTATGAAAAGGGAAAGAAGACCCATAAAATGATCAAGAAAGACAATAATTGAATTATTTGCATTGCACCCACTTTTTGGCAGATGATGAAAATGAGAACAGGTGCTCTTTCAAATGTCTCTAGGGTCCCACCTTCCTTCCCTAGTACCAAGCACCCATCCTTCTCCCAGTCATAAATCTGTTTGAATGACCCTAATGCCACAGAAGTGTTGGAGTTTGCCATGATGCCATCACTTCTTATCTGCTCAGAAGTTCTTGGTTTGATTCTCTTCTCTCTAGGGAACTGTATGTGAAGACTACTACGCTCATGTGTCAGCACTTGCACTAACTGTATTACTCAGAATAATACACCAGTTGACCAACACAGCAAAAAGCCAAGAGAAGAAACATAAGGCCTGAATAGCAAATTATTCCTAAGAGTGCCAAAATGAAATTTCAGCCCTCAACAGGCATTATAGAATCACTAAGAGTAACATTTCTGTAACTGCCTACAGTATAGAATGTTAGGTTTCAAATGTAAAAAGAAATGTTCTCTACAGGAAAATGAACAATATTAATAGGTCATAGAGTTTAAGAGAAAGCTTTAACCCTGATGAGTTGCTAGACAAATGCATTTGTCTCTGAGGAAATAGTCCAAATTTATGTCCAAACCAGAAAATAAGTCACTCCATTTGACAGTGTCAGATTTAACTTTTGAGTCCAAAATGATTAATCAACATGTAAAAAGACAAGCATAGTAATTTTTTTGCCTATAACATCAAGTAACTAGAGGTCTGGGTGAAGCACTTCACTATTTCTAAATTCAAGTGTGTATTATTGACAAGTGTATAATATTGAAATACATCCTTTCATTGTCTCTGTGGAATTTATCAGAAATTTAGAGACAGTCAAGTAAATTAATAAAACCTCTTGCCTTATTTTTTTTCGTTTCAGTGGAGAAACCCGTTTCCCATTAACAGCAAAAGCCAGCCTAGCATTTGGGCAAAATGCCTGCTGGGAAAACAACATGAGGCTGGGTCATTGTGTATGTTCTGGTTTCCAATGACTTCTCTTGGTCGGACAGCAGATGTAGCTTTCTGATGGTAATAAAGCTATTTGTACAGCATGTTGCCAACTGTCTGCTATCCTCATTCTATCAAAGATCACGAGCCTATTACAGTGCAAAGCACCGAAGAGATACACTGATGCAATGAAAAAAGACTCCCCAGAAAAAAGATTCAGCTACATTAAGTCTACTCAGATCGGGACTCCCTGCTGCAGTTTTAAAGCTGCTACATTCTCCAAGAGAAGGAACTGTTTTGTCTTCACTATGGCTTAAAATAAAACAAATAGCTTACTATGAGTAAAAAACACTGGGCAGGGGAAACACAGGAGAGATGGGGCATAAAAGCCTCACGGAATTTCTTTTTTCAAAGCAAATTCAAAGTATTCATAATGACATAATTCAATTTAGCCATGACTAATGTAAATGTGAATATAGCAACTTATTCTCCTATTAGGCCTAGATTAACCCAGTTCATGTTTTGTGACACCCTTTATAAACTCTTCCTGTACATCATGGTTAACGGTAATAAAACTCCAGAATCAGCCTGTGAATGTCATCTTCCTTCAACACATTTCATAAGAGAAAACTACATAGTAGGAAATAAGTAAAAATAGTTTGCTGTTTCAACCTTTATATTTGGTGCAATAATTGTTCTATAAAAGTCATTTACAGTGCACCACCAGAATTTTCATGGATACAATAGGAAAAGTACAAAAAGTCTTTAGTGTAGATTCACTTACATAACCATGTTTACCTATTTTCTTGGGAAAGCTGCAATAAAGGAAAAGGAATTTTTTAAAAGCCCAATTTATTTTAAAGCAAATCCTTTTGACTCTTTTGCAGTATGTTAAGTGTATTTTTAAGGCTTCTTGACACTTCTTGCTGGCTGATGAGAGGATTCACAGTAACTGAGAAATACCCTGCTAATTTTTAATATGTATGTATGTAAGAAACAGTATAGTAAGTAGCACAGATATGAAGTATGATGCTTGAATCAGGCAAAAAGACTCACTTGAGAGGGTGTACTTGTTAGCTCCATCTTTTCATGGGATTTTTCCTTTGCTATGCGTGCAGCTTCTTTGAATTCCTGAAATTTTTCAGCAAACTGAAGGTACATATATTTAAAGAAAAAAAAAAGAAAAGAGAGAAAGAGTAGGCGTGAAACAATACATTACATGCAGGACTGAATGCTGTACTTTACATTTCACAAAGTCAAGTTCTGTCAGTAATTTTTAAATTTTTTTCTCCTTATTAAATACTCACTTAAATGAGTTACACAGTGACATACCTTTCAGGCAAAATATACACTCTTTATATGTCAGGAAAATGACAATGCAATGAAGCATGATCTGTTGTTGCTAGTTTTAAAAAACTCAGCTCAGAGGTGGCTAATAATAGCGACAAATTGCCTTGCACAGCTGCTTTCAAATTCAGGTTTTACCCACCTCAGACAACAAATAATCTGGTCCTGAAGCCTAATGCGGTCACCATGAGCCTGGAGAGCTCTCAATGTGCTTTATTCTTTCATGACTGAAACAATACTGATTTCTTCCCAAATTTTAACTGCATTTATGATTTCAATAGCTAATTAGAAAAGCAACAGTGGAAATACTGTGTTCATCTCTAGGACGTTCATTGACATCAGTCAAGTTAAAGAACAAATTCATTGAACTGGAACTGCATGTACTGAACACTAAATCAAGAAATTACACATGGAACTGCCATATGAGGCTTTATGCTACATTTCTATGCTATTTCTATCATCCAGAAAATCTATCTTCCAGCTAAAGCAGCAATTTAGAAATATATGCACCCTTAAACTCAAGAGATTAAATCAGTTTATTAAGAATAGGGCCTGGTTTCTCTGGATAGAAAAAAAATTCATAGATCGCATCTTTACACTGTATGATTTGCTAGAGTAGCCACACATTTGGTTTTGTGTCCAACTGCTTCTGCTGTAATTCTCCTACGGAACATTATCTTATTATGATCAGCTTAAAAGTGAAATGATTCTGCAAAAATATTGGAAGCTTCTCCGGCAGCTTCTAAATCTCTTTGGCAGCAGCATATGAAAAAATTGTTTTGCACTCAGTGTGTTTAGAAGGTACAAAGGCTACCTTTTGTGTGGCACAACTTCACCAATTATTTTCAATCAGAACTTTACTCACTACACAAGACCTAAAAAAACTTACAGTCTTTAAACCTGCTCCTGGTAGGCTACTAGTATTTGGGGAAATGTGATTTCTCTCCACTTGTATCCTGTATTTCACTTGTCACATTATTTGAAAGCTTATTTTCCCTGAAAGTTTAATCCAGCATCAAAAAACCCCCTCAGAACAGATGATTAAATTGGCAACAGATCACCAGAACTAGATAACACTTTTTTAAGACTTGTGCCTAAACCTCAATATCTGATGGGTAACCTATTATTTAAATAGCTTTAAGACCAGAGGATTGTTAAATGGTAAATATGATGCTCAGGTTTAGAATAAATGGCTGAAGACAAAGGTAGTAAATATGATCTTCTGTATCACAGCCACAGAAACTGTTAGAAGAATATATAACAGATCAATAGACAGCATTCCAAGGAAGAGCCAACAAGGCCAGTTTAGTGAAAATTTTCATAAATTTTCTAGAATTCCTTGAGATGGTCAGGTAATTGCTAATAGCTATCTCTTGATAAAATTACTGAATAAAGAAATGAGGTCCCATGGTGTGTTGGTTTTGCCTGGCCCAGTTTTTGCTAGCAAGTAAGGAGGGGCACCAAGATGGCTCCCAAAGACAAGGACTCATGAGAGAGCAGACATCGTAGGTGCCTGGCATTTAGCCAGGGTCAAACTACAGCACATGGTAAGAAAGGATAAGATCTCTGAAAGATCAAGTTTTTAAGGAGAAGAGGAAAAATTGTGCATGGAGACTACATAAGGCTGCTGCCAAGTATCCATGGTGGTACTTTCCATTTAGCATACTCTTCAAGTTGTATAGAATAAATCAGGTCAACTACTTAAAAGGGTAAGACAGACAGCAAACTGTGAAAGGAGTATTTCTTCTCATACATCAGGATACTGTCAAAAGCATAGACATATCCTGAATGAGAAAGTAGTCTGAGTTTTTCCTGAAAGTCAGGGGACATTCGGTTTTTCTTACTGCGGCAGCAAGAGGGACTTTGCTAACAAATCCTGGTCCTGCAAATATTCTCCAACAGAGATATCTTTCAAGTATCACTGACATCTGATGGAGCAGTCTTTAGGTGAATTTGTGGTCTAACACATTGAGAAAAGGCCTAGTGAACAGAAATAAATGTTTAATTAATTTTCCTCTGTATTTTTTGTGTGTGTCATTGATTAGAGTGCTCTTACTTTTCTATCAGATAGTCTTACTCCACTACCTCTTAGTCACAAAAATTGTACAGAAAAGAGGTTACAATTGCTGCACTCTACCCTAGCAATTGGTTCAGAAGGACAAGGGCGCATGAACAAAAACCAAATAGTATAAAAGTTAAACAGGTACTATAAGATAAGCTCACAATGATCTGAGAATAAACTGTTTACTTTACCTGCTCTGATTATTTGCATCATTAAACTGTGGAAATCAGTCATAGACTAGATTAATTTTTTTTTGTGGTTGCAGACTGCCTTTTGTTCCCTGGAACTTAAAACA
Source organism: Origma solitaria (assembly GCA_013397895.1). Classification (NCBI taxonomy): domain Eukaryota; kingdom Metazoa; phylum Chordata; class Aves; order Passeriformes; family Acanthizidae; genus Origma; species Origma solitaria. The sequence goes on along the minus strand of VZRL01006296.1, from coordinate 265,484 downwards.
TTTAAAATCCCAAACTGCTACCTGTATCAGAGTGCTCTGGTAAACCTGGCTATGATGCCAGTGCACAGAGTTAGTAATCTGAAGGAGAGACAAAACAGGAAAGAGAATATAGACATCATTTCTCTAAAGCTACATGGCAGATCTAATTCAGCTCTTCTGATTCCAAGAGCTATCTACGAAAAAAAGCATATCTACCAGCTCCAATGGCTGAACAGCTTCTAATCTAAAGAGAAGTTTTCTTTTCCCATCAATATGTTTCTGAATTTTAAAATTACACCGAAAGTTTTGTCATTAGGAATTTTAGTAGCAACAATCAGCCATTGTAACTCATATGAGTAACAGTATCATAATTAAGTTATACTACAACACAAACAGTTTTACTGAAAAGTTCCCATAGATTCACCATAATCTTCAGAAGTCTGTGACTCCGTATTTTTCTTAATAAAGCTGCTTATTCTCCGTGAAACAGCAAGCTGAGTAAGTGCTCAGCAAAAAAAAAAAAAGCTTAAAAAATGTCCACTGTAGCCTTTCAGATTAATTTTTTAACAGCAATATAGAGGTCTATGTCAAAGGCATATTTAAAAGTCCTAGACATCTGCTTGAGGGCAGTGAAAAGAATGGGATTGAAAGAACTGTAATTAAGAAGGTGACAAGTACTACACAGGGAGAGAAAGAGAAGAGTTGAGGACAAAGCAGATTAAGAAAACCCCAACATATTTTCAGTGGTAAGGATAACCTAGTGTTTAAAGTCAGGCAGAGAATGACTACAGAGGATGCTTTGCCTTCAAAGAAGCATCTGTGAATGAGAAAAACAAGCTAGTCTATGAGAGTAGTCAACTAGATTAGCATTTGTGCTAAAGCCATTGAAACATTAAGAAAAGTTATTGGTAAGCAAATGCCTCTAGGACATACACACCAATTTAACTGATGAGGTTTCCAAGTTCACTGAAGCAATGATAGGTGCACAAACACACATGCAATTCTAGAATAATTCAGAATTCATAATTCAGTTGCTTTGTGGAAAGGAAAACCAATGGATTATGAAAGGAAGAAATCTTACAAGTCTGACACTTGCCCGATAAATTAGATGTACTGGGTTTCATTATAATGGTTTTCTGGAAAGTTGTGTTTATCCTTGGATAGTGACCAGTACTTTCTCAAAAGGGCTGCTTTGATTACTCTTCCTTCAAATACTTAGACACCATTATTCCTTACTTAAATATGTGCTATGTATTCATCTTATTGTACTTGGGTGAGCAGATCTCTATTTCAAATACGAAAATATTCAGCTTAATATAAACACAAGTTCTTAAATGGAACTAAAATTCCTCATCTGAAGAAAAATTACAGTTCTACAGATTCCTGGACTCATCTACCAGGGCAGTAGCAAAAGCAACAGGTAAAGTAGAAAGGATGCTCAGAGGCACTATGCCACCAGTTTGAGAAACAGGGATTACCGCCTTCCTTGGAATGAGGTCTATTTCCTTCCTGGAGAAGCAGACTGGAAAAGAAACTCATGTATGGCACATACTGCTTTAGGAAACACTTCAACTTTTGCATTCCAATAGAAAATGCATTTTTCTTTTACACTGAATATATTTCCCACTGTCTTGACTTTAAGGCTGCAAACTTTGAAATAACACTAATTTGATGCACTACATAGTACAAAAGTGAATGTATCCTAAAACACAAAAATGCATCTGAAGACTACCCACAGTTTTTTCTAGGACATCTAAACACACAAGAAACAAGAAATAAATTGTTAACTTCTTTAAACCTATCATGAAAAACTGTAATGGAAGAACAACTTTAAAAAAAGAAAAACCTAACAAATCAAAAGTTAGGGAGCATTTACAACATTAAGTGTAATAGGCTTTAATCTCTCTCTTTTTCTCCATCACTTAAAAGAAAATTTGACAATACTGCACTTTATTTTTAAATAACAACACCAGTGAGTACTCAGTCAAGATACAGTGAGCAGGAATAAAATACACTTCTGTAGCTTCACTAGCTGACTAGTCACCACTGGTCATACTTACTTTTGAAAGGTGATGTTCAGATGAAAATCCCAAGCCATAGACTGTATTCGCTCTGCTGTCTGCCCACTGGCCAAACTTCTGGGATGTTTTAGTAAATGTCATGTTGGGGGTGATGGTGCTATTTATTATTGCCTGAAAAAGGTAATAATTGCAAAAAAATGGGTTTTGTGGTTTTGATTGTTTTTTAAAAACAATTCTTAATTGAAAATGCCAATATTGTAGGCAATTATCTGTATAGACTGAATGAGGTACACACTGGGAACTAGGAAACAGTTTTCTAGTTCAATCACAGCTAAAATTGCAAAGCCATATTTTTGCATACATTCTGTAAAGGGAAGAAAGTCTAGGGAGAAGGGTAGGCATCAATTTGCAATTGCAAGCAGTCCTTTAAGTCCTTTAATGTACCAACATATAAGGACTATTAAAGTCCTTTTTTGCCTCACATGCATTGTCCCCTGAGGCAATGCCTCTCAAGTCGCCTGTCAGCTCCACTGCTGCTCTCCCCCCAACCTTGTTGTATATGAGATTCTCAATGAAAAACACTCAATAAAACAAAGGAGCACATTTTCTTTTTAAATTTCTGTTCTGCAAGATTCTATTTCCTTTACACACATACAATGGCAGGGTCATACAGCAACTACAGAAGTAGAGCTGCTCTTGTTACAATTTTTTTTCTGTAGTTCTTGTTCTTGCATCTACAGGATGCAAGAAGAACACCCTCCAGTATATAACTTCTGACAAGGTAAATGCAAAATGCAACTATTAGATGATATGCTTGTTCTGCTAAAAGCAACTGAAGTTTTGCCATGGATTTCATGTATTTCCATCACATTAAAGTGCACACATGTGAAGCAGAAACTGTACAGATGTGAAGACCGTAGCATTATTTTGTCAGGATGGTGACTGAGAAACTTTAACATCAGAGACACCAAGTACTACTCTCCTAAGACCAAGATTCTCTAGAAGTCAAAATCAGTCTATACTAGAGTGATATGGCCTTCTGGATGGATATTAAAACAAGTAGTTATGCAGTTTACTTTGCACTCTTCGCTTTTGCTGAGAGATTTGGGTACCACTGGAGCACAGCTATGACCAACTTACAGTTTTCTATTAATTTTACAGGGCAAGCCTGAAAAATTTAAAGCTGAGGGGCCAGCTGAGCTCACAGAGAGCTCCCATGTTCATATAGTGATTCTCAGATGAAGTGGTGGAGAGGAGTATTGCAAGAAAAGTTCAGAAGAATACACTGTATTGCAACATGTGGAAAGACAAGCAAAGATGCTGCAGCACAGATAAATTTATCAAAACTCTTTCTCAGTGACTTTGGCAGCTTCACTGTACTCACATTAATTACAATATGCAAATCTGGACATAGCCAGTTCCCTCTGATAACCTTTGCCCCAACATGCAAATTTTGCCTACCGTTGTGAACAACTTGAAAATTCTGGAATGCCCAAAAACTTACATTTGAGCCAACAAATCTCAGCAGATGAAAGATAGGACTTGCTGTGTGACCAGAGAATGGGGAACCATCTCCAGCATTAATTGTCAAAAAAAACATCCCTCAGATTTCATATCAGAGAAGCTGCTCAGTGAAGTCACTGGTGAATGCAACATTATTCTCTTTAGGTATAAGATTCGGAGCCCAAAGGAAGCCAGTAGACTTCTACTTGCACTATCACCTCCAACTGACCATAAAGAACACAGCTCTCTATAGCACACAGGACAAAAGAGATAATGTGAGACAGGACTTCTCAGAAGGGAGGTGCTCTGGAACTCTTTTTTATTTGTATGCTTCTTGTCTTCTTTTGCACTCTTAGTGCTTGGAAACCCACTTATGAAATAACCAGGCAGAAGCCCAGAACAGAGCTGTGTAAGTTCATTTAATGTTCAGTCTCACTTCCTGTGGAAGCTGTTGACAGTAATATACTTGAAATTAAATATCCTGTGGAATGTGTAGAACAGATTATTCCTCCCAACTTGAGCTTTAGCTATGCTGTCTGGCCTGCTTAAGCCCAGGCCCATCCATTGCGTGGTTAATTGGAACCTGCATCACATATTTGAGAGTGTGAGTATTACATTATGGATGAAACTACCTCAATTCAGAAGAACACTCCACTGCCAGAGACCTAAGACCTCCAAGCAAAAGGCAGGCCTAAAGCCTTCACAGCTGCCATTTCCTGCAGTGACAGCAGCATAGCTACTCACAGATTAACCCAGTGAAAAACCTGGGAGAAATGCTTCTGCTGACCACTGACTGGCTGCAGAATGGAAAACCTGAACAGGCTGCCTTGGTCCAGAAATGGGATACCTTTTTTGACATGAGTTTGCATTAAGGCTGGGTTACATTGACTGTCAAATTGCATTCTTGCAAGAGAGAAAGGTAGGAAGAAAACTTTTTTAAAAGTAATTGTGTTTAGAATGAGTTGGCTGTGACTCCTGCCTTTATTCTTCAGGGGAGAAAAATAAAGAGGCTTCACTTCAGTAGTCAGCATTAGTCCAAAGACCGGGAAGACTACATTCAGATCCCAGTGATTTAAAAAAACAAAAAGCCCTTTCATTAGATTTACGAATTTTACAAGGAAATCAAGGCTTTCAGTCTTCTCTGTGTTAAAAACCTTGGTATGCTAGATCACTCACTTGTAAAATTATGCTTTTAAAAGTATAATGCTAGAGTATCCTACACATAAAGTAAGTGTCAGCTACCTTTGGAAAGAATTAGATAGCAATCCTTTGCATCTTCATCTTAAAAAAAAAAAAAAGATTTTTCCTTCAATCTAAATTTATAATTAAGCCCGTCTTGTCCATTCAAACAGGTACTGCTTTAACTGCTCTCCTCTGATCCAGATTTCACTGTGGAGTTATCAGTATAACAAGTGTCAAATATTTCATCAACTTTTAAGAATGTTGTTTCCATAAATGAACAAGAATATCTTAAAAACAGAACAGAGTCAATCTGACAAGCAGACATTTAGCTTTTGAAGAAAACTGATTTAGCTATCTTCAGGCTTTTTCGGAATTATAAAATAGCTTTCATGTTTTCCTTTCATATTAGTTTAGCTATGAGAAAATAGGACATGTGTCTGAGCTGTTCATTTTACTGACTGCAAACACAACAGCTGCAAGATATACAGGAGTGGTCAAATACATTTTTGTCTTATGCTAAAGTTATTGGCAATAATAATTCAAGACACAGAATTTTTTAACTTCTCCAAAGGAAAATCACTGAACACTTGCACTTACAGGTCTTACTTGAAACCTTTACCACTTTAAAGTGAGACAGTAATCCAAATATAAAGACCATCTACTGCAGTTACACCGATGGGAGACTTGAAAAGTAATAACATATAAAAGGTTCATGGAACCTGCAGACTGGAAAACCACTCTTTTCCAGAGTCTGCTCTTGTTCTAGATGAATACAATATTTTAAAATTTTTTTCCTACCTTGTACATGTGAAAAAAATTATCAGAAAATTAACTAGTACGGCAAGAACTACACTATAGTTGATCTCCCTCCTTTTCTCAGAGATGGCCAGAGACTAAATGGAAAAGACAGTGCGACTCAGAATAATCCTAATGTCTGTCTGCACTGCCACTGGAGAAATAATGGAAGCTTTGTTCCATCACCTAGGAGAAAGAAGTATTAAAACACATTTTTCCAAGGAACTCTGAAATGAGTATATAATTAATGAGAACTGAAAGCCTTAGCAACAACTGCTCAATGTTGTCATGTCATACTAGATAAGAAATCTTATTTTTCAGTCTTTTTCTTGCATCTGGGACTGGTAGGAGGAAAAGGTCACATAAAAGATATTTACTCAAGAGGTAAGAGAAACCAGATTCAAGTTCTATCAGGTTACTTGCATCAAGATTTCTCTGCCATGGGCAACAGGGCTCCAAATATTGCACATGACTATAAAGTATAACGTGTACACTGAACACCTTATGGTCCTAGAACATTTTTTGTAGTCAAGTTAGAGGGACATGCATCATACCTGGTGCAAGGCATTTCAAGATAAGACTGTAGCTTCAGAAAACGTTACACAGAATGGATGAAAAGTAACTAGAAATTGCTTCTGTAGGACCTATCTTAGCTAAATTGGGCTCAAATAAGGAAAAAACTCTCTCTCTCAAAATTAATCAAAGATCCCATAAGCAAATTCAAGTTGGAATCTGAAATGCACAATAGGGGAGTGAAGGTCGTGTCTTTAAATGTCTTTTTGTTTTCAAGAACAAAGATTCAATGACTTTCAGACAATCAGTATAGGAGCCAAATATTATCCAGGAATATTTCTGAAACCCACCAACCTAAAGACAGGGAAGGGTGTGGGATGAAATAGGATTACCACTCAAATCTAAAGTACACCTCTCTCCAACTTTCTTTACTGAAGTCTAGCTGAATATACACGTGAGCTGCCGTTACTTACTGACTTACTGCTCAGCACCCGAGAACTACGCAGCCACATGCACATCATTCTCTCCACCATAAAAACCCAAAGAGCGCTGCAAACCCCACCAGCACCCTGGTATACAATAAAAATAAGATTTTTTTCCTTCTGAGGAAAGCATGACAGCTTCAAAACCAGTAGGGTTTCACAAGTGGTTTAGGCCATTGGCAACCTATGTATTGTCAGCAGTGTTACTCACAGCGAGCTATAAGCCATACAGCAGAGACATTCTCTGGGTGCACCCAAACTTAACAATGCTCTATATTTACAGTTGACTCTTTTTACGTACAATATTGTATATATGCAGACATGCTAAAAAAAGATTGGATTTTAAGTAAAAATAAAGGAACTCTCTGGGAATTATGCTAGAAACCCACTTAAAATTCTTCCATGTGTCCCTCTGCTATTCACCTGTGTATGTTTCACAGCAGTGTTGTGAATGCCTGAAAGAATGGGTGTTTCTTAACCATGACTGCAATTCTAGATCTTCATCTAAGACTTGGATGAAAATATTATTTAGATTGCAGCACTCACTGAGGTAATAAAAGTGATAAACTGCATTATCAATGTGCCTTGCCAATAGTACTGGATATAAAGGGAATGCTGCAGTAGACAAAAGAACAACTAAATAGATAAACAACTACTTGACAGGTTAATTCAGCAGGCACTCAGAATAAATTGCAGTATTGCAATGAAGGCAGAGGAACCATAGTGGATACTAGAATAAGGATTTTGTAAGTTCTCCAGATCAGTTAAAGTGTTACATTTTATGATTGGTAGACTTGATTTCACACATCATCTAGTTCTAATCCCAGTGTCCTTATACATAAATACTGACTCAAAATGTATTTTAATTATTTGATAAAACTAATGGGATCATTTAAAGTAAGGCTGAGAAGGAAAAAAACAAAGTAAGACTTAAAAGTTGGAAAAATTCGGGTAGGCTCTGATACCAGAACCTCAGGCACTTGAAGCAGAGATTTTTGACTATGAGATCAATTTCTATACATTTCTTTGTGATAGAAATTCTCCTTTTGCATTTAAAATAGCAATACTCTGGATATTTTTTAAAATGTAGGGCTATAATTTGCAGCTTTCACTAAGTAGTCACAAAATCTCTGTGAATATTGCCATGCTTTTAACAGAGTATTTCAGTTCCAATCATCATGAACTGATGCATTTCCAAAAGCTTCAAATTAAAGTCTCTGGAAAGGAACACAACTTTTGATTACTGTGTATGTATCTTTAATGCCCTTAGTGCCTAGTTTTCTGATATACTGCTTGTAAAGTTACTATTGTTATAGCTATTTGGGTAGAAATAGTCAAGGATTTTCTGCACATCGAATTAATTTCTTACTCACATGTTTTACAACAGCAGCGGCTCACCACAATATCTTTTCTATCTAAAACAGAGGAAAAAACCAAACCAAAACAACCAAACTAACAAAAATCACAAGAAAAGTACCAAACCCAAACAGTGTCTTGATAAAAGCTTACCATTTATTAGGCAGGCTTTATTAGGAGGCAATCCTCACATTCTCCACAGCAAAAATTGGAAGATTACATAACAAAGGATTTACTAAGTGATTATGGCCACTGAACAGATGTCCTTCATAATGGTGAAGCAAATTATATTGATAAACGACTGAGAACAGAGATGAAAACATGCTACTGTAACCCTATTTGTACCTTTTGTACAAATTTTTGTCTTTTTAGCCTCATAGCATTAATAAAGGAACAGGTCATCACCGCAATTCAACAATAGTTATTGAAGCCAATACAACTGCATGGAAAACAGAATTTATTAATAAACACTTAAAACACAAAATGAGGCAATGTTACCATTTTAACACATCCGTAAACTGCTAGTCAGATAATGATTCAAACATCTGAGAAGAAACATGAAGGACATCAGACTAGAAAATAATAACAAAAATGTTCCACACAACCAGGTTTTCTGAAACAAAATTTACCTTTGAGCCATCCAAACTGATTATCCTGTAGACATTTCTTGTGCTGTCATAGAAGTAGGACACAGTAACAGCATGCTTGCTTGTGGGAACCCAGTTCTTTTTAGTGTTTGGGTCGATCTGGAAGACATGAGCTCGGGTGCTGAAGATGGGTTGCTCCCTGAAGGATAGAGAGTAGAATAATGAATCTAATCTGTACATACTATATTGCACAAGCTCTCTGTCAGTTGTGCCCATTGGGATGTACACAAGTTACTCTGCATGATAAACCTTGCCTGATTACGTCTGCATGTGTTGCTGCATGGAGCAGATAAGTGTGTGAATAACACAAGCAAAATGCAAGTCTTCTAAGGCAAAAATCAGCACCCAGTTGTGGAGTCAGATAAACACAGACATCTCTAATACAGATTCAGCCCCATCCCATCATCTCCCCAGCTCTTCACTGCCTGTCCATCCCTTTAAACTAAATGGCATTGTAACATGTGTAACTTCAGCTCATTACACTGCACACCGCAGAGTGTGCATGATTTCAAGTCCACTTCTCCAAAATCTTCTAATACTCTTGATTATTCTCAACGATTTTAGGCCATAATCTGGATCTGAACTGGCTGATTCAATGCAATTACACTAAAACTAATATTAATTAAGGCCAGGAGCATGTGTTGTGAACCCTTCATTCTTTGGAGCTTTACACCCAAATGTATTTATACTGACATTAAATAATGTGTGAAATACATTTTAAATTGTAAACTGCTTAGCAAATAAATTATATAAGGCAAAAAACACCCTTATTATAATTCAGAATTTACAACTTTTTTTCCCCATGACCACTACCAGGACGTACCGCACTGCACAGAAATCTAAAAACATTTTAATATCATTAAGATGGTGATAAGATAGCCTTTTGCAATGGAGTGACTATATCAGTGGACAAGGGAAGGGCTGTAGGTGTCAGTTATCTGCACTTCTGTAAAGCCTTTGACACAGTTCCCTACAACATACTTCTCTCTAAATTGGAAGAGATGGATTCAATGGATGGATGGTTTGGCGGGTAAGGAACTAGTTGGACAGTAACATCCAGAGGGCAGTGACCAATGGCTCAGAGCTACAATGGACATCAGTTTTAACATGTTCATCAATGACTTAGAGAATGGAACCAACTGCACCCTCAGCAAGTTTGCACTTGACACCAAGTTGAGTCATGCAGCTCACAAACCTGAGGGATGGGATGCCATCCAGAGGGACCTGGACAAGCTCTAGGAGAGGGCCCACACAAGTGTCACGAGGTTCAACAAGGCCAAAAGTAAACTACTGCACCTGGGTCAGAACAACCCTGGTATCAACACAGGCTGGGGATGGACACATCAGAGCAGCCCTGCTGGGAAGGACCTGGGGCTGCTGTGGCTGAGAGGCTGCACATGACCCAGACATGAGCACTCACAGCCCAGAAAGCCAAACGTGTCCTGGGCTGCATCCAGAGCAGTGTGGGCAGCAGGGCCAGGGAGGAGATTCTGCCCCTCTGCTCTGCTCTGCTGAGACCCCACCAGCAGTGCTGCATCAGCTCTGGGGGCTCAGCACAGGAAGGACATGGACCTGTCGGAGCGAGTCCAGAGGAGGCCACCAAGATGATCAGATGGATTGACCATCTCTCCAGACAGGAAAGGCTGACAAAATTGGAATTGTTCAGCCTGGAGAAGGCTCTGGGGAGACTTTATAGCAGCCATTCAGTACCTAAAGGAGGCGTACAAGAGCGCTGGTAGAGAGACTTTTTACAAGGGCATGCAGTGATATGACAAGGGGTAATGGCTTCAGACTGAGAGAGTGCAGACTTAGATAAGACATTAGGAGGAAACTCTTTACTGTGAGGATGGTGAGACACTGGCACAGATCGCTCAGAGAAGCTGTTGCTGTTCTATCCTTGGAAGTGCTCAGGGCCAGGCCAGATTGGGCATTGAGAAACCTGGTACATTGGTAGGTGTCTCTACCCATGTAGTGAGGTTGGAACTAGATTATCTCTGATGTTCCTTCCAATTCAAACCATTCTATGATACTGTAGCTGTCAGTTTAAATTTAGCTACATTGTAATGACAAATTGATTGCTGTATTCTTTAGGGAATGCTGCCATCAAATCCAAAGATATTAAGTACCAGGATTTTAAGCTGAATTAAACTTCTTAGATTTTTGACTCTCATTTTCAGGCTGTGAAAAAACATACCTTTTGACTTGCCCTCGTTTTCTTTTCAGAGGTATGGTTTTAATACTTTTTTTCCCAAAATAAAGCGTAAAAAAACCCCACAGAATTTTTTTAGTACTTGTAGTCAAAGGGGTTTAATTTGGCCTCATTACAAAGGGGTACATGTGAACTCTCTGAAATATCTCTATTTCTTGGCAGGAAGAGCAGCTTTCAGTACTAGAATTGTATTACTCAGCTGGGAGTCAAGATTCCTTGAAGTTCACTGGACAGTAGATGCGGTGCTCTCCTATGTCGGGTGTTGGGAAGAAATGACAGAAAGCAAGCTGAACAGGCCAGAGACATTAAAGTCACTGCAAAGAAGAGTTTCAGTGAAAGATAAAGGAGAAGGAAGGCAGGCCAAGGGGATCAATGCACATGGCTGCTTCTCCACAGAAATGCACCCTCAGCACCAGTTCATCTTTTTCTTGTAATTACCAAGCTATAGTAGGTTGCATAGCTGTTTTCCTGATCCAAATTTCTTGCACACAAATGCTATGCCAAGGTGACTGGCTTTTATATACCTTTTGTTTAACAGAACAAACTAATTCTTTCTGCTCTTTTGAGTATCTACAATTACTTCTTCAATCATACGTAAATTTTAGTTGTCTTCAATATTAGGTATATTTTTTATTTACAACCCAATTAAGCTTATGCCAATATAAAGGGGTGCATATTAACAGAACACACCAGCTCTTTAACTCTGGAAAGTTAAAGAGCCCATCAAAAAAAATATGGAAAAAAATCCTAGAAGCCTGACAATTGTTTTGATGAATATTGACATTGAAAGGAAACCATAAAGGCTCTGACCACATTAATTAAAGACCAAAGAAGACCTGAGCCCAAGACGCAGATGAGAGGTCAATGAATACACATTTGACCAGCGCTGGTATTCAATTCACTCCCAGTACACATAACTGGGATTTTCAACACACCACAGGTTAGGATTTTAATATGTAAAAGATAGGTGAGTACTATATGACTAAAGCAAATGGGAGTGTCAGTAAAAGTCAACCGTTCAGCCCTGGGGTGGTGCTCTATAGCACTGTCAGCACAAAAATATTCCACAGCCCCACCTAAATATCCTCAATTTGTTTGATGAGGTGACCTGTGTGTTCCTCCTGATTGCTCAACAGTGTTGCTCAAGACAAACCAGAGCACTTTGCAGGGCACAGTGTGGGTCTGGCACAGACAGTACAGTTAGGTATGGAACAGCACAAATGAAGCTTACTTACGCTTCTTCAATCACTTCTGATAAAACTAGAGTTACAGCCTTTTCTTTCCATGTTTTAACTACAGCTTACTGAATGACAAACTGTCTTCACTCTGTGGAAAAAGCACAGCTCCCTTTGTTAAACAAGTTGGATTAATCATGATTTTGCCTGATTACTGGGATAATTAGGATTTTTTTCTGACAAACACACTAAACTTCAGATGACTCTAGAATTAGACCATTGTTTTGACACTTGACAATGAACATTTCTAAAGATTATTTCTGCAGACTAATGTTAGTTTTGCACTATATGTCTATAGGATTAAATGTGTTATAGAATCAGTCACTGATGCACCACTGAAGTCCTTCAAAGCTGCTGTACAATTGCATCATCTATACTTTCCTGTAGCTACATACTATGTAGAGCTACTCAAAATTTAGATTTCCTAAATCATCTGTGAACAAGCAAGAAGTTATATATAAAACATATAAAAATATTTGTAACTTCATCCAATTCATCTTTACATAAAAGGTTTGCTCTTCCATTATCCACACAAGGACATGATGCCCTCCCAGTCTGGAAGTTTCAATCAATTCAGCTGAAATAATATTAATTATAGGAATATTAGCTAAATAGGAGGGCAGTTTCCTCTTTGCCTTCCTAAGTGGTCAAACAATTAATATATTTTTTAAAAAATTGTAATATATATTTCTATATATAAAAATTAAGTTCCCTATTTCTCATAGTGTCACAGAACAAGCTGAGTTGGAAGGGAACCTCAAGGATCATTGAGTCCAACTCTTGGCCCTGCCAAGACAATCATCGCCCTATTTTTGCCCATATAGAACTGAGAAAGGAACAACAGCTTTAAAGAATAAAAATCAATCTTGTAAAGAAAAAAACCCAACACCCTACCAGTTTCTCACTCTTTCCTCTCTTCTCTTTCCCTTTCAGCTTTCTGTTCTCTTTCCTTCATTACCAGAAGGCATTTAGTACTCATTAAAGACGTTAATAGGAACTAAGACAAGAACTCCTCACTATTTACAAAGAAAAGTAATTCATTTTTCCAGAAATATCCTGATGCTGAACAAAAAGAAAACAAACTAACAAGAATGCCATAGTAACACAGTTTGACTATTAGAAATGTCCATTCAGGCATAGCAAAAACATTAAGGCTCATATCCTGCTGTTCTTAATTGGTTTAGACTGCAATATTACAGTGGCGAAACAAAGACTAACAAGAAGTAAGTACCAAGTCCTCCTGGACCTGAGAAGCAATGTGGTTACTAAAGAAGCATAAGAAGTATCACTTTGGCATGCAGAGTCATAATATGTTTTTCTATAATTGATACAGAAATTAATTCATTGATACATGAGAAGCCCTAAGCTTAGGAGATAAGCCTGTATCCTAATAGTTGAATGGATAGCTTTCAACCACTCTTTCCATTTGGACATTTTAACATAGCCTTTACCAAAAAAAAAAAAAAAAAGCAGACTGCTCCATATATAAACATATATTACACTAATCAAAGCTTGCATGAAAGAAGCTTAAGTTAGTATAGAAGGTTAGAAAAACATCCCTTGGTAATCCATAATTTTTTTTTTAAGTATCTATTCTTTAATGTGTTTGGTACTTCCATAGCAGTAGTCGTGAAGACCTCTTTTTGCCTGTTTCTTCCCTCACACTATTGTTTACCATGACTACAAAATTATTTTGAATGTCATAAAACCTACAAATTCTCACGACTGGGATTCTGTTGTCTTAGTTACTCTGAAAACCAAAGGGCCACTGAAAAGAAAATATGAACTACGACATTAGTTAGTGTCCTACTTGTCTCCCTTTATGGAGTGTTACTGATGCTAAAAAAAATACATTAAAAATTAGATATAACCCTCCCTTTCTCCTGCATATTCAGCTAAATTGACAGTATTTTGGCAGAGAAGTTGCTGCACTATGTGGGATGAGGTCAGGGACTTCCCCTGTATGGGTATAAGACCAGACCAGGACTACGGATGAAGAAAAAAGAGACACGGGTGATGACACTTAAGCAAGGGCTGGAGCAAAGAGCCACCCAAGCAGAAGCAGACACAGAAGCACACTAACACTGAGCAGACTGTGGCCCATGGAGGAACTGAATTTAAAAAAAAAAGAAAACACCATGGGCACTGTCAGCCACTTGGAAGTTTAAAATTTCTCAGCAGAGGTATTTTCCCCCATCAGTGAGACAAAAAGGGGATGAATAAGCATGTGTGATGGGGTGCTCCTACTCAGCTCAGTTTTGATAGTGAAAATTCCATGAGATTTATGCCAATTTCTCTTTCTCCAATATGGATCTTACAAATTCCAGTGCATTATCCAAACATCCTGGCTTTGATGCACATGGAGTCCACATACAGGACTGTTTTCAAAACAAGTCCAGCAAAATGTGCTTTGGAGATAATTTTCTTGTTGTAAACAGAGCAAGATTTCATCCATCAGGTTTCAGACCAAGAGTTTCTGAAGAAGATGATGCCACATGCATCCAAAAACAGGACAACATCCCTGCGTTCACAACTGGAGTGCAAACGCACTACAAGTTGGTTGGAGTGGTGAAGACTGGACAAAAATTGTGCTATCCTCATCCTGTTACAGCCATGGGGACAGCAGATACTGCCACATGGCAGACTGCATGATGAGCACACACTCTCTGGCAGTCCTCAGGACTGCAAACCCTCACAGTAGGTATCACATATGTGGGGGCTTTTTGCAGGTGATCTTTTTGCATACAGTGAAGCTTGAGCCTCTATAATAGCTGTCATCCAAGAAAATTTCTCCTCAGATCAGGCAACATGAACACCACACATGATATTTCACGCATTTGCTGATTATCCTCAGATTTAGGATAGGACAAAGACCATTTCACTTTTTCAAAATGTCAACATACTAATCCCACAGCTTTCTCTCAGTGTCCTGCTAGTCTTAAAAGTACTCTTCCCTAGCTTGTTTCTGAAGCTGCAGCAAGTTTTGGTTACTCTAAGCAGCTTGAGGAGAGAGCCCTGAAAAGAAATGAGGAGACTGATTCAAAGTGCAGCTCTAGTCAAAACTAGTTCATACGCTACAGCATGCGAGCACGGTCAATGTTGTTTAAGGAGTCCAAGACAACAAGCTCTGCAAACACAGATCAAAACAACAAAAACCACATAATTTTCCATCTTCATAAAAATGCTCTGAGGTCTGATAAAAATTGTATACATTTGGGGGAAAGTATTGCATAGCACTGGCTTCCATTGTACGGAAATTGTTCTGAAATGTAATTTTTTCTGGACAGGAAGTAACTGACAATACCATCTTGAAGTTAAAATTATAGAATACTTGAACAAACACACTCAGTGGACTTGTGTAATGAGTATGACTTCAGATTTTGCTTTTTGTCTTACACACAACTTTCATATACACTATACATATACAATACCAACTTTCATATCTCAAAACAAGCTCTGAGATAGTAAAAATGTGGAAGTTACAATCAAGTAACCAAATCGAAATCTATTCCATACCACCAATGGTTTATCTAGTTCTACACCTACATTCTTAGACCTGTTTTTGCTGTTAAGTTTTGAGTTTCAATCAGGTTTATTCAAAGTCAGCAAATGTTTAGGAAGTTGTTACTAAAAAGCTTAGTAAGTTTTCTGTATACAGTTACTAGTTAATACATATACCTGCCTATTTATCTACAAAGTTCAGACTGTGCTTTGTAGCTATATAACACTGCACAGTCACTGCCTTCAAGATTTTTTTCTAAGATGTTTTGCTCCCATTTAAGAATTAGCTTTTAGTAGCAGATTTTTAAGCACTTATGAGTTTGCATATCATCACAAGTAAGACCAGAATTTTTTAAGGATTTGAGAAGAGAAAAATTATCTATAAATTTTCATTAAACCCATACAGTTAAGTAATAAATACATTTACCTTAGCCAGAAACACCATTATATACTGTCCATTACATTTTCAAGGACCTGTAGTTTTAACCAATTTGTTTCAGCTTGAAGTAAGATATTGCACAGTACTTAAGAGACATAAGGTACAGTAAGTCAGTAGAAAAAAAATTAGTGATTACCAGAAATCTATTATCTTTAAATATCTATAAAGACTAGTTGAAATCTGAGAGTTATTTGGAGAAGAGAGGAAAAAGAAGGACTCTAACAACCCACAATTTTGAAAAGAAAAAACTAATAAAAAAACCCCAAAAAACCAAACTCACAACATTTTCCTATGGGCTAAGAAGTATATGCAAAAAATGTATGCATACATCTGGATGAAAAGCATATAGCTTTATACAAACCAGGCTAAATTTGATGCCTAAGAGCAGACAGAGGTCTACTTAAGTCAGCAATTATAGACTTTCATTAGCAGAAAAACTGTTCCCATATGATTATTTGCATCAATTAATAGAAGTTTAATATGACGTAGGAGGCAAATCAGGAAAGCACATGACTTCAAACATTTCTGAAATCAATTCCTTTTGGTAATCTTTTGGCACATCCACTAAGGTGGATGGCATCTTCGGGGGGCAACAGAGGTGGTGAAGAGACTGGAACACAAGTCATATGAGGAGTGGCTGAGGCAGCTGGCGGCATATAGCCTGGAGAAAAAAAAGAGGCTGAGGGGAGACCTTATCACTCTCTACAACTATCTCAAAGGAGGTTATACCCAGGTGGTTTATTGGTTTATTCTCCCAGGTAAAAAGTGACAGGATGAGAGGAAATGGCCTCAAGTTGAACCAGGGGAGGATTCAATTATGTATTAAGTAAAGTTTGTTTATGGTGAGGGTTATCAAGCAGGGTGCCCAGGGAAGTGGTGAAGTCACCATCCCTGGAAGTGTTAAAAAAATATTTGAATATGGCACTTGAGGACATGTTTTAGTGGTGACCATGGTAGTGGCTCTGGGTTGATGTTTGGACTTCATGATCCTAGAGATCCTTTCCAGCTTTAACAATTCTATGCTTCACAGGTATGCAATCCTATAAAACAGTCTGTTTGGGGAAAAAATGGATGACTCTACATGTGCCAATCTCAACCAAATTCTCAGGAAGACCATACATAGTACGTTCTAGAGAAGGAAGGGAGAGAAAAGAGGTAGAGGATTATCATATGAACAGGCACTGTAAGACAACCACTGACAGCACTTATAATGTATAGTCATCATACAAAATCCCAAGAGTTAGGATTACCATACCTTGGGAAATAAAGCTCTTGTTATTAAACAAACATGACAAGCAATGAGAAAGTTTACCTAAACTCATTTCTCTTCTGTCTGAGCTTCCCATTCATAAGAGTCCCATGAAGGATCTTAGTAAACTTCAGAAGAGTAAAGAGCTTTTTCCACAGCATAGATTAAATTTAGCTGTAGGGTAACATAGACATTACAGTCTCACAAATTTAGTAACATCAACAGCATGGAAGCTGGCAGAGTTGCTAAGTTGAGGACAAATCAGTGCCCAGTACTTAAAATCAAGGCTTATACAGGAGAGCAAAGAAAAATCCCAAGTAAACTCTTAAATTTTTTGGTATAATGTCATTGAACATGGAGCTGCTTATAATAAAGATTAATAAAACCACCTGTAGGTTATGTATAGGGCAGTGTTAAACTGATCATTTTTTTAAAGGAAAGAAAATAAACACTGGATTTGCTTCCACTTCTGCAGTTCTCTGGGTTTTTTTTAGATGCCTGTTCTCCAATGCACCCATATGCTGCTATCATATGCTGCTCAAGTTCAGCAGTTAGGCAACAAGCTGAAGTGGTGCAGCAAACATCCACAGCAATAATTTATCAATGACTGTGAAAGATACTCTAATAGATACATGATGGTCCATCTCTCTAAGGTTTCCTTTTTTTGTCCTTTTGCACAACCTTGAAAAGCTCATTTATGTAGCAGGAATCAAGCAAGAGTTCTGGGAGTCAAATGAGGTAACAAGAAGCGTATTATCAAGAACAAGTACTCAGCTTTATCGTCATGCCTCTCACTTCAGGTTAGTAACTCATTCTAGATATATAGGTATCTTCAGAATTTTTCTAGGTACCTAAGTGATTATTCCTCTAAATTGTGCAAGTACATGGACAAAGGTACCTCTGAATAAATATTTACCCTAAAATTGTTTTTTAATTGCAAGATTGGAGAGAACTAACGATTAGCTTTTAATGACTTAAGAGCAGCTAAACAATCTTAGGTTGAATTTTAGAATAGATATTTATCTATAGTGAAAATACTAAGAAATCATGACAGTAAAAAACTCGTATTTTTTTCCTAAACTTTGCTCCATTCAAAAATTCTTTTCAGGAAATTAAGAGAGGAGTTCTCCTATCTTTAGAACTAGACAACTAATTTCAAGATATATAGCTATTTTCTACATCTAGTCACTAAAAGCATTTATCTGAAACAAACAAAAAAACCAACTTAACATCAGGTTTTAGTCTATGAACAAAGAACTCTGAAAAGGCAATCTAATGAGACATTTCTGAAAGAAGTCTTGATGTTAACATTCCTGCAACAATCCTTACATGTAGTAAGATAAGCTATGCTGCATCTCAAATAAAAAATAGGCAGGCAATGGTCTAAAAACGCCCCTTTCTCCCCATTCTACAGCAAGGAAATCCAATTTAGCCACATTTGCAACATACAGCACAATGTAACAAATGAAAAAATAATGTTATTCATGCTTGTTAGTAAGATAAGTTTAGAAAGGCCCAAAAGCAATCAATAACCAGGCTTTCTTGCCAGTTCCCCTAGTTCCTTAATACTCTCTGTACAGAGACAATCTTTCCTCTGCAAGCTTTATCTAAAATCTCCCCTGCAATGGAGTTCTGACAATCAGATTACTACAACAGAACCCATGCAAATATTTTAAAGGAGAATATTAAGTAGTTTAACTGCTTAGCTTGAATTTCTATAGTTATTTCACACAGCACTTTAATACGCAGTCATGGAACAACTAAGTTACAGTTTCCTGTCTTCCTACACCACCAGCTTTCTTGAGTTTTAATGAATAGATTTTTTTTAGGCATGGTCCTCAGGTACAATATCTATAGTCTTCAGAACCATTACAAGAGCTACAGTTTTAAGGGGAAAAAAAAATAAAACAGAAGAGAAAAAAAATTAAAGAAACCCCTTTACACCAGCAGAACAAGCACAGCTCTCCAAATATAGCAGAGAGAGCAAAACCACAAAGTTGCTTTGGGATCCAGAGACACTGCTAGTGAGGCAGGAGTTTGTGCACTTCCTTACAAGCAGGCCCAGCAGCACCCTCCTTTCCAGGGGCATAGAGGAAGATGAGGAGAATGAGGAGGAAGGCTCCAGATGGCACATAATTTTCAATCTCTGCAATGTCCAGAATGCAAGCCCGTTCCTGACCTGCATATTTTCCTTTTCACGTTTCACAAACACCCTCAAATTAATTTATGGATTCTTTAAGATCGAAAGTTTAGTAGTTTCCTTTGCAAAAGAATTTTCAGCTTGTGATAAGGGCTGTTTATGCCACTCACAAATAACTAATTAGACCAATTGATGCTGAATAAACAAGGTGAGAATTAAGCCAAATCGCGTGGGGCCATTTAGGTGCTGTTGTGAAGGCACAGGGAGAAACAGCATCTTGCAAGTATGCAATGGGTCTTTGAAGTTAATCATAGTGTTTGGTGGGATTGAAGGGTCATAAGACAGCAGCGGTAGAAGTGCCACCCAGAGTAGCAGATTCAGATAACTGACAGACAAACTGCTCACTTTTCCTGACATGAAAGCATAAGACTGTCTGTAAATTAACACTCTCTGTTCTAAAGTTTGGTTAGATCAATTTAGCTGCTGTAGTAAAATCCTTCAGCACCACTGACAAGTGTCACCATGCACTCATAGTGCAGCATGAAGGAAGTGAGAATAGAGGGTTGGCACTAGGACATGAAGCCATGTAGAGCACTGAAATAATAAGAGTGGTAATCCCACATCAGCTTAGATTTCCATAAAGTGCAGCAGAGTTCAATAAACAATGTAAACATAGTACTTTCTAATTTGACATTGAGTGTGATTTTGCATACTCCATCAAGTCTCCTCATTGCCTACGACAAGAATTTCTGTTCAGATGGCTGTATTTCACAGCTATGAAGCAAAGCAGCAAAGCAGGGGCTTTTGACAATAGACTGATGAGAATTCTGGAACCTAGAAAGTAACAGGAGAAATACAAAAGCATAGAATCAAGTCATCATGTGTTTCCATTGAGATAATCAGCAATTACATGGTAAACAGTGATAGTATTTAAAAATTAGTCTAAGTGCTGTTTTTCCAATCATCTTTGACTTTGAGAGACAATGTTAAAATAATACTAGTCATAATTTTGTTATTATTAAGATTAGATCTCTCAGCAATTTGCCCACAACAGAAGAAAACAAGGAATACATATCTTCCTTGTTTATTACTCCACATTTGAAATTTGTCTCAAATATATGTCTGTAGTAAAATAAGGTTTCCTCATTCGGCACCACAATCTTTAGCAACTGCTCCATTTTTCTTAATAGCTTTAATTCATCTCCTTATTTGCTCAAAACTTCCATTTTGTTTCCTTGTAGAGCTTCATACAGAAACAATCACACCTCCTTACCACTTCTCACCCAATAAAAGAAGTCCAGTTCAACTTTTTCCACATCTCGAAGTTATTCATTTTGACATTCCTTCTCCGTGTGAAAAAGCTTTTTATTTTAATGGGCCTGGCACTTATCATGCCTTTCATTTCCAGCTTAAAGCCCACAAACCACATATCTGACACTAAGGATTTGTCACTTAACTGTCAGTTTAAAGAGCTTTTGCACTTAACCCTCAAAAATAAACACCCTGAAATAAACCACTAGCACAACCACAAGTTGACTGCAGACATCTCAAAGCTGAACTCATGCTTCCACCAGCACCAGCGGAAGTATCAGAGCTTACATAAGGAGGCGCTGAATAGACATGCATTTCATCACCATCACCTGATCTTCAAACAATTTGCAATCTCATCCAGAGTGCTACAGCTGCACACTAAATTTCAAAGAAAAAAAAATCACTGTGCCACATTAAAAGATGAGAATTGGATCATTTCAATTGTATCAAGGAACTAAATTGGACTCCTAGAAAGGTAAACAAATTAATTCATAAATAACAAATCAAGTTGAATCACCCATTGAGCACTGCAGGAACTATAAAGACTCTTTAATTCACTTTGAGCATGTTATTACCATGCCAGCAAGTCATTCCCTTCTGATAACTTACAGCCTAGTAAATACTACTGAATTTTGGATGCAGCGGTTGAACCTATATTGACCTGACACTGAGAGTCCCAGGTCTGTTTCCCTGATTCTTCACACCACACTTAAGCCAAACCTTCCGAAACACCCAAATACCATTCATGACAAGCTTCCAGTGCACTTTGCTCATCAGCTCACTGAAGACATTTCTAAGATGGCTCCAGATCCTGTTTCTCACAATGACATTCCTCGCACTCTCAGGTAATGTCCCACAAATTCAGAATGATAAAGGGCACAATCCAATTTAATTATACTACGATGAACACACACCATGTTCATACTAGTAAAGAGTGCTCTGCACAGCCCACTACAGGTGCTGACAGGCAAACAGCTACACAGGCCTGCATAGTAAATATTAGCCAAGGAATTGCGCCAAGTGCTATGCCACGGGGATGAACCCCAACAGGCAGAGAACAGCCACACCAGGACTAGGCTGTTCCACTGCTAAGCAGCTCATATGAGGGGAGAGATGTCAATATTTTCTACTCAGCTTCAGCAAGGCTTTTGACAATGCTGCTCACATCCTTATACACAAATTCAGGAAGGGTGGACTGAATGAGTGGATAGTGAGGAGGATTGCGAACTGGCTGAATGGCAGATCCCAGAGGGTCATAAACAGTGGCACAGTTGGAAGCCTGTCAAGAGTTGGAGGCCGGTCAAGGTTCAACACTGGGCCCACCCTGTTTAAGTTGCTCATCCATGACATGTAAGAAGGGGCAGATGTCTCTTTAGTAAATTCACTTATGATACAAAGCTGGGAGGAGTGGCCAACACCCTGGAGTGCTGTGCAGCCCTTCAGAACGACCTCAACAGGGTGGAGAGATGGGCACAGAGGAACCATCTGAAATTTTATAAAGGCAAGGGCAGAGTCCTCCACCTGGGGAAGAACAACCCAGGAACCAGTATAGACTGGGGCTGACCTGCTGGGGAGCAGCTCTGCAGAGAAGGACCTGGGGGTCCTGGTGGACAACAAACTGTCCATGAGCCAGCAGTGTGTCCTCGTGGCCAAGAAGGCCAATGGTATCCTGGGGGCATTAGGAAGAGCATTCCCAGCAGGTTGAGGGAGGTGATCCTGCCCCTCTACTCAGCCCCTGGGAGGCCTCACCTGCAGTGCTGTGTCCAGTTCTGGGCTCCTCAGGACAAGAGAGACATGGAGCTCCTGGACCGGGTCCAGCGGAGGGCAACAAATATTATGAGGGCTCTGGAGCTGGGATAACCATTTACCGTTCCTGTTACCTTTCCTCTCTTATGAGGAAAGGCTAATGGAGCTGGGCCTGCTCAGCCTCAAGGTGATAGAACTGAGAGGGGACCTCATCAATGTATACACATATGTGAAAGAACGGTGTGAAGAGGATGGATCAGTGGTGGACCATTTTCCCCATGGTGCTAAGCAATAGGACAAGAGGCAATGGGCAGAAACTGATGCACAGGAATTTCCACCTGAACATAAGGAAGAACTTCTTTACTGTGCAGGTGACCAGGCACTGGAACAGATTGGCCAGAAAGGTTGTGGGGTCTCCCTCACTGGAGATATTCAAGAACTCTCTCGACACAATCCTGTGCCATGTGCTCTGGGATGACCCTGCTTGAGCAGGGAGGTTGGACCACATGACCCACTGTGGTCCCTTCCGATTTTACCCATTCTGTTATTCTGTGAATATGACAGTTCTGGAAACACAACAACCGCAACAGTACTACCCTCAGGTATTGCTATTGAAAAAATGTAAAGAAAAAATTTCTCACTGACAGCTCATGCACTTACTTTGGTTCTGCTGGTGGAGGCTGGCAAAGTCAAAGTATTATGTGTTAGTTGTACTGGAAGTAGATTAGCAACCACTTTGCAAACAACACTTCAAAATTTAGCTTATTCTTCTGAAAGGTGCTTACGATTACCTTAGTTCTAACCCCAAGATAGCAGGTAGGTGTCACAGCTTTACTCAGATGAAAACAATTTTTAAAAAATCAGGTCTCAGAACACTGCTCAGCATTTTGACAGTCTTATTTTAAACTGAGCAAAAAAATGGATACCATAGAGTTGGTGCAGAAGTTCTGGTTCAAATTGCCTACTTTAGAGGCCTATATTTAACAGCTCAATAAAAACATTCAGCAATAAATGCATGCTACTGCAGCTACAGAGCATCTAATCAAAGACCAGGAACGAGTGTTTGTTAAGAGCTAGTTATTTCAGCATGACCTTTTTTTACGAACAAGAACAATTTTCCTTACATGGTACCTGAATGAACTGGTAGGGTTCAACACCTTCAAAACCTATGTGTGAAAAAGCCTCTCTCACCCATGCCTTTGCATAAATATCAGAACAGTTATTAAATGTAAGAAGCCAAGCCCCAGTGTTTCTGTATCCATGAAATAAATAGTGGCCAAAACCAAGCAGGTTCATTAGCTACTTACAGAATACCTGCATTGCAAATTCAGTTTTAAAGAAAGCTGGTTTTAAAAGCATTTTATAGCTGTATGCTAAATATTGTATATTCTTCCCGAGCTGGAGCACCTAGGTGCTCACACGTTTATGTCCAAAAGAGGCTTAACTGAAGCATCAAATACTAGCCCATGTAGAAGAAACTGCCATTTCCCACTCACTAACAGGTTTTGAGTGTACAAACAACTGTAAGAATACATCATATATAACACTGTTTAACCTAGTAAATAGAATACCATGAGCAGGAAGTACTTATATCACACTTAATAGCACAAATTTTTCCAGCGTTACAAGCAAATGAAGAGGAGCAGTTTTTCACGAAGATGAACAGCAAACATATAGCACAAATGATTTAGGGTTCCCTGAACAAGCAAAGTCTTGAGTTTTACAGAAACACTAGCCCGTGGCAGAAGTACCAAGACAATAAGACAAGCAAGATGGTGGAGCAGAAGATAAACTTTACAAGATCTAGACGTGGATTTTATCTGTAAAGACTGACTTAGTGCAAGTGATTTGAGGAGTGCCATGTCCACCTCTGGCACTCAAGACCCAGCAGTAGCCTTTAAATGTCAGATTTACTGTTGCTACTGAGGTGCAGAATAGATGGAGTCTTTAAATATATTTTAATGCTAAGTAAAATTGTTCTTTGTAGGAACAATTTGGGGAGAAGCAGATTGTCTTTTTGTCTAAGAACTTCAACCCAGAATAATATTAATTCTCCAATCCTGCTAACAATAGAAGTGGCATATAGAAAAGGTCCCTACCATACTCTTCATCATTCCATCCCAGTAATAGAACTATTCTAGCTTTTGTTGCAGTCTGATTTTAAAAGCTATAATTAATCTGGACCAAAGGGGAAGTTTTGGGTTTTTTTTTGGTTTTTTTTTGTTTTTGTCACATTTAAGGTCACCAAATACATAATTCTCAGTAAAAACTACTTCAGATCTTGAGTGGCCCATTAAGATCCATTGTAAGAGACATGGGCAGCATTTCCATTCAGATGTGAGGTTATATTAGGGAAACTAGTATTCAGTGCTCATCTCATAAAATTCAGCCAAAATGGACCATTATTTAATCGTGTACTTCAGCATCTGTGTCTTTTTCATGAAAACTTCTCAAAGATCCTGTGAGCTTTACTATCATGTACAGTCAGAGAGGCTATCTGAGCAGGGCAATGCTTCTTAGAACCATGAGGAACTAGGATCCAAATCAGCAAGACACCACCTATTCCCAAGCACTGCTAATTGTTTCCTGGTAGAAGCCAATTCCTCCTTATGTCTAGATGTAGAAAAAGATGTACGAAAAAGCACTTGGAAAACAGTATCTAGAAGCTGAAACTAAGTTAATCCAACAGAAATATTGCTGTCTAATTGCAGGTTAACTCTTTTAGTCACACATAGCCAGTGAAAAACCCAGCTAGTGCAAGGGCCCAGGTTTTCTGTTTAAAGCAAATCATCCAAACAGCTGCTCAGGACCTCAGTTTACTGCATACAATCATTGACAACAGAGATACACAGCACATATTATTGCATATGTTCATTTTTGTTAGCATGAGAGCACCCATGGCTGTGTACTCCACAGTAAGTCATGTTGGAGAAAACAGTGTTTTCTCCAATATTACAGATTCTTTTAAATTTTTGTACAGACAAGCCAGGTCTAGCAGTCTGTTTGAAATGAACAGGCCCTAGAAGCAGGAATTGTGAGAATACATGTCAAAGATGATTTATGCCACCAACACTCCACTGTAAAGTGTTGACCATTTAAAGCTCATTCTTCAGTTTTCAAAGTTCAAGGAAGATCTCATCATATGTCCTATTACAAGAAGACCTTCAAGATTAACTGTGGATCCAAGACTACAGCATACTATTTACAGAATAAGTAATTTTTAAGAATTTTAGAAACCCAAATTCTGTACAAAGAAATATTACCTATTATGGTTTGGGCTTAGGGGTTTTTTTGTTTGGATTTGGCGTTGTTGTTGTTTTGTTTTACTACAAAATACACTACTCATAGGGGGAAAAATGCTCAATAAGCTGAAATTCAACCTGGTAGACAGTCTCAAAAAACCTTTCCAGAACTGAGCTTCAAAACTGAGGAGCCAACTTTAACAGGGGTAGGTCTGAGTTCAGATCTTTTTCAACCTTTCCCACCAGAATAAACAGACACTGCTGTAGTAAAAGGTAGGTCTATCCCACCTGTAGTGGCCCTTCCCTTGTGCACACCCCTGTACTTGCAGTCAGGTAGATTACAGTACTGACATAGTTCACTGAACAGACATTGATTCTGTAGCAGACAAGAGGAAGAAGCAGTGCTTGTCTTCTGTGGTTCCCACTATTTGGTGGCAAGATCTGTGAAAATTTAACAATCAGGTTGTTGGCAAAGAATTCAGCCACAAACATCAACAAAACAGGACCTGTGTATGCATGTATGTGGAGGAAGAAAGAGCTGAGAGGAACTATGTATTTCAAGTTCTCCCCTCTTTATTCAAGTAAAAGCCATTACAGAAAACGAGTGATGCGGTCTGCTTAAGTTAGCTGACTTGATAACTGTAACTAAAAAAACCCAAAATCATGACTAGTTACTGGAAATGCCAATATATGTTTGTATCTGGCAACCCAGCACCATCTATTGCATGTTTAAAGAGTATCTCCCC
The DNA here is from genome assembly GCA_013397895.1 of Origma solitaria. Classification (NCBI taxonomy): domain Eukaryota; kingdom Metazoa; phylum Chordata; class Aves; order Passeriformes; family Acanthizidae; genus Origma; species Origma solitaria. Next base: position 239,188 of record VZRL01006296.1, on the reverse strand, counting down.
CGACTAATTTTTTAACGATGACTGGCATTCATCTCTACTTGCCACCAAAGAAGCATATCAGAGTGCAGTCTGTTGCCAGAAGCATGATTGTGATGCAGTTCCAGAAAATCAATATAGTGTTGAAACACAGTTCCATTACTTCACAGAATGGTGTAACGCCACTGCCAGGACTCTGTGTACATAAAACAGAGCTCAGCATTGCATAGTACAAGGCCCAGGCAGAATAAACCCACAGCACCCTCTAGCCTCTTCTCCCCTCTAATCTTTCTGTCCTGAACACAATTCCAGTTTTGGTGGATCTCACATGGCCGTGCCGCGGGAAATATAAAAAACTTGAAACAGAATAGGGAAAAGAAGCCTACCATCAAAACTGGATATAAAAGCAGATTTTTCATGATGCAATGCTTTCACACCCATTACACCTTTAAGACTGAATATATGTGAAAAAGGCTTGGAGGGAGAACAGCAAAAAACTTGAACTAGAAAGCATGCTCTTCAAAATTTTTTTACAGAAAGCTTTCACCTAAAGTAGTGCTTTTAAATAGGGTGTTTAAATCCATATTTCATGGTATCTTTAAAAAAGAAGAAAAAAAAAAAGAAGAGTAGGACTCTAATTCTTTTCCCACTTTAAATAATACAGAATATTTTGTCTCTTTGTTCACCGTCACAGTTACCTGTTACTAACACTACAACCACATATATGGGGAAGCCTGAGATTTTTCTCCAGTGCAAGACTGTCTCATACAAATTGCACATTGTTAAAACACAGGCACATATACCCATGCGAGGCCTGTTCCAGACCTTGTCTCAGCCTGGTTGGGTATCAACACACCACACTGATTTCCTTGTTAAGCACCTCTTAAATTTTAACTTCTGCACTAGCAGAGATCTTGGTTCTTGGTAAGTACTTTAGACTTCCACAGCTTCAAAATTACAGATATCTAAAGGAGTAGAAAAATTAAGTTCTAATCTGCTTGTCTATCTGTATTGTTTTGATGGTCAGTGATCTGGAACACATTGGAAAACCATAGCCTCCACTAAAATGATGTCCCAGGCACCTATATGAAAGAAAAACTGCTAGTAAATTAAGTATTACATCATAAAATGCTCTTCTTCAAAGTACAGTAATGCATAGACACAGATTTGAAAAGCAGTGATTTAAAGTGTGATTAGCTAAGACCTTTAAATCAAATTACAGTTTTAAGAGACAATCATAAAGAATAAATATTTTCCAACAAAAATTCCCATAAAAGTGATATCTAAATTCTACTTAAAACTTTCTCTAAGTAGCAGGCAGAAACACTTGCTTAGCTGCAGTTAAGTGCCACTGACTTCCCTGATTAGAAGTGCTGAGCTGTTGCAGAATTACAAGCCATTGCAATTTCTGTGGGTCCAAGACTGATTTCCTCAGATATTGGCTCAACATCTAGTTGAGTTCTGCAAAGATAATGGTAACTGTGGTAGGACAAGCACTGTTTTGAAAAGAGAAATAACAAGAACACTCACACAAAGAGCACACACACAAGGAACACACATACATCTGATGCTTGCCTTGAGACACTGAGAAAAAAAATAATCTCAACACGAAGAATGGGAAGGACTTAAGTATTTATTTTCAGCAGAACTAGGATTTTACCTAAAGGGTTTGCCTATAAAATCTTAATAACACATGAAAATACCAAACCAGATCAATTGCAACCTTAAGTCATTACAAATACCTTCACTAGATCAGCAGAGAAATCAATCCCCCTAAGATGCTCAGGACACTCATTTATGTGTTGCCAGGCCAGAAGATTTCCTCATGCTTGTTTTGCAGTCATAAAACTACTGTGATAGAATATAATTTAAGCATGGTAGACTTCTACATATATTGCTGCCTAAAAAGTAGTTTATTAACCATTTCAGACTGATTTACATACAGTGTGTCTTGGTATTTGTACATTACTAATTCTTTACAGATAATCCAGTTTCGTTGCTGTTATCTGTAGAACTTGTTACACTCTCCAGTAGTTTATGCTACAAAAGACAACATAAACTACTCTACTGCCATTGCTTTCACACAATAAGCATCTCATTTTACCCCTGAGACAAAAAGATGGCCAGAATTGCAGTAATGCTGAACTACTGCCAAGAAGCTACACCTTCTGCTCTACTATATGCAGTATTTCTGTGTCAGAGGAGTGCAGATGATGGAATTGTTGCTAAAACAGTTTGGGGAAAGCTACCATTAAGTCTTGTGGGAGGAAAACCGGTTAAAGAACTTGAGCCTGGACAAATTCAATGATCAATATGCTTCTAGCTCCCAACAGCTTTATAGTGTTCATGTCTCGTTACCCAGATACAGAAAGCAAACTGAAACATCTCAGGACAAGACTGTAGTTTGTCCTATTTAAAGAAATGTGTCGGACTAATTCCACATACTTCAAATGGTGTAAGAGCTAGGAGTGCATCAACCAGCTGCAGACTGCCAAAAATTAAAATACTTATTTCTAGGCAATTGCAACACTGACAAATATACCCTAAAATACTAATCTTTCACAATATTCTCCAGCCAGCTTAAGAACCTTAGTATTCCAATTCTGCCATCTGAAACTGACACGTATCATAACCACCTTTATGAAGATAACATACTAAATATAGTCCAACAAAACTGAAGATGAAGCCTTTATAATGATACCTTGATTAACATGACATGACAGAGATGAGCACATCTTACCGAAGCTTTTACCTTGTAATTCCTTATAATTCAGCATGAGTGATGGGAAGAACAAGTAGCAAATTTAGATACTTGTCCACAGCACAGAAGGCCATCATGTAAAGTAGTTATGAAGAGACTACTCATTAAAAATCCAGGTATTAATACTAGAGATTATGTTTCACAGGACATCAATTTCTGCATCCCTACTAGAATTCACAGCTGTGCAGCTTCCCCACTGTATCTGGCAAGAAGACTATTCATTCCAGTCTAAACAATGACTGGTCAATACATACAACAACTTACCTGGTCAATACATACAACAGCCTAAGATGTCAATATAAATCCTGAGTATGTTTTAGAGCTGTTTCTTGAGGATTTTTAATGTAATCAGGCTTCTGCTCAAAGAAGACTGATTGTGCAATGCCGACAATAAACACACAAATACATGTTATCAAGTAGGATAGAACATATTTTTACACAAAATCCATGCTTCCCTATTAAAGAATGCTATATTGTATGTGGTCAACCCAACAAAAGGTTGTCCACAATAGTTATATCACTCAACAGTAACTATTGATAAGAACTTGTCTTTATGCAACAGGAATGAGGAACTGGGAGAAATGAGACAGACTGGCAGATGGAGAAACAAGACTGAACATCCTCTGTGTCTGGACTATATAACCCACAGGGTTTGATTCACTTACCTTCTCCTGTGAGATGAGAGACACCCACAGATACACAGGATATAGCACTAAGAAAGTGTCCTGAACTACTCTGTACACCATTGCTCCAATTTCACATTTAAAAAAAAAAAAAAAAAAAGCAGCACTGGCCCAGAGCCTGGTTACTCACCAGCTGGTTTCCACCACATACCCAGTGCATAATTACCTGGCTTGCTTGATGGTATTCCATGTGCCAAACAGTCTGAACTACACCAGCAAAACAGTGAATTCTTAAAAAAAATATCAAATGAGACTAAGAAAGCCACTGTTGGTTTAGCAAGCCAGTTTTCCTCCCCCAGGTTTTCTGTGTTCTAACCATTGAAACAGGTAAACTGTCCACCAGGTACTACAAGATCAGTCTACAGCATAGCAGTACCCATTAAATACTGAATATAATACACAGACCCTCATGTGGCCCAGGTACATGAACTACCACTCAGTTCGCAACTTTCTTCTAGAACACTCAGTTTTTAGACCTTAGTAGAGTATAGAGCATCATAAGACTGTTTTTACAACTGCAGAATTAAAAGCCCAGTGCGCCTTGGTGTAGAAATACTCTGAAATCCATGGCCACTGGCATTTAGAAAAAAATTCAAGACAGCTACTGTATCAAGACCTCTGCTCTGAACAGTAACGAATGTTTGATACTAAACCACAGATCCACAGAGTAGGTGCTGGCCCTGGCTTGGGTGTGCTCACTCAGATTTAGAGAGCTCGGGGCTCACCAGCAACACATTCCTACATTTCTGGGATGCTTGTCCTCCTTGTTGGAAGACGGTCTTCAAAAGAATTCTATATTGCAGTACCCCAATGTGGACTGTTTAAAGTGTCTTTAAAATATTTGCTAGCAAATTTCATCTTCTTGACTTTAATGTGCCAAGATACTACTCAAGTCATCACACAAACAGCTGTGGTTTTAAAGATTATTTCAACTCTCTACAGATAGGGATTTGTACTCTTTATTAAGAAGCTATGATACTAAAACACCAGCAGTACTGGAATTCTGGAAAAAGAATATTTAGTCCTCTTCAACAGTTCCCTGGATTTGTAATATGTAACACTGAAATATCTACAAACACAGTACTGATTTTAAATAAATTAGAAGGTTTCCATTATTTTAATTTTACAAAATATTTTGTCTGACTAGCAGTTTTAAGTATATATCCCAAAAAAATTATAATATCATTTAGCCTTTTGGCAGGTTTTCGAAACATCACTTTCTTGAATATGTAGACAGCTGCAAGTTTGGGTTTTTTTCTGTTTTGTGGGGTTTTTTTGGTTTTTGTTTTGTTTTGTTTTTTTATGGAAGGGAAGACAAATGAAAAATAAAAACTAGCCTAAGGAGTAAGGAGTCATTCCTTCCTACTTCTTGTACTGTGACCCCAAGTGACAGGACAGAGACAAGGATGCAGCTGTTATCACCACACGTGCAAGGAAGTTAATAAATTGAAGAATCTAAGTGTCCTAAACAGCTTGAGGAAAAAGACAACTGTAACTCCCACAGTAATATGCCAATTTCACATCCAAATTCCTAAATGATCAAAACACAAAGCATATGGTTTGTTAGTTTTGTAGACTTCGAACTATTGTCATGAAATCTTATTGAAACAGCATCTTGTTAATGCTCTAAAAATCTGCCTCCACCTTGCAGTTTACCAGATCACAGCAGGTTTCTGTTGCTTTGAAACATGGATGAGTTTCCATTCCACTATCAGACAAGCCCGGTACCACAAATTACTTTTTCAAACCACTATACAAATTCCTAAGGATACGACTGTGGAAAGTTTTCTTAGGTATCTATGTCACTTTTTCATCTACTAATTTATAAAAGATCTGACTAATTTTATAGATTTTATTCCTTTTCATTTCCTTAAACCCTCAAGTGGATTCCCCAGTTTACTAGGGAACCTGCTGTAAACCCGATTTCCTTAGAGCCTTCTTCAATATATTGAGAAATTCACACGTTGTTCGATATTTTCTGTAGACTCCAGAAGAGTGAAAGCGAGCATTCGCTCTTCTGGAATTTCACCATAGCGCACTGAATTTAAAGCACTCGTTTTCGGGACTGAGTATCCCTTAACGACCTGGGAAAGGTCCTCACTGTGGGGAACTGGGAGCCGAGACGGCTCTTCCAGCATTCCGATGCGCTACGGCGGAGACAAACCTCTGCAGATCGCGGTGCGCCCCTCACGGATCGCACTGCTCTCCCCTCACCGGGCTGATGCATGGCACCGACTGCAGCAGGATTCCTGCTGCTGGCGCACCCCTCCAGTGAGACCCCTCGCCTCCGTGGGCATCCAGCAGCGCCCACAGCTCCACGGGCAGCTGTTCCCACCCCCAGCCCCGGCACCAGCCCGGCGGCCCCCGCGATATCCTTACCCCATGGCGGCCGGCAGCGCCTGGCACCGGTGGTGCCGCGTCCCCGAGGCGCTCCTCGCCGCGCCGGCGGCTCCGCAGCCCCGTGGCGGCGGGGCCGCTGCTCTGGGCTCGCCGCAGCTGCCGGGGGCCGA